>JAAGKR010001347.1:0-53354 GCA_011419295.1 Clarias macrocephalus
GCCGTGGATTTAGTATCTATTAGACGGTACTATTTAGTAGGTGGGGTTGAGCCGTGGATTTAGTATCTATTAGACTGTACTATTTAGTAGGTGGGGTTTAGCCGTGGATTTAGTATCTATTAGACGGTACTATTTAGTAGGTGGGGTTGAGCCGTGGATTTAGTATCTATTAGACTGTACTATTTAGTAGGTGGGGTTTAGCCGTGGATTTAGTATCTATTAGACGGTACTATTTAGTAGGTGGGGTTGAGCCGTGGATTTAGTATCTATTAGACTGTACTATTTAGTAGGTGGGGTTGAGCCGTGGATTTAGTATCTATTAGAACATATTATTTAGTAGTTTAATGCGCTAATGCGCAGGGTGGGGTTGAGCCGTGTAATTTAGTATCTATTAAACTGTACTATTTAGTAGTTTAGTGCACAGGGTGGGGTTTATTATATATTATATTATATGTTATAGTTTATTATATACATGTCATGTTTACTGTCTTGAGTACAGAACAAGGGAAGAAATAATACAGATATTAACTAATCAAGCGGTTGACGGGTGTTTATGTATACAGTATATATATATATATATATATATATATATATATATATATATATATATATATATATATATATATATATATATACAATACTGTCAGTTTAAAACTATTCCAATTACGAGGGAAAACCACCTGGCAATTCGCAATTCTGCTTAACAAAGCTTTGAGCAACACACATGGTGCAAATATAGAGCTGTTTTTATGAGCCAGTGAAAATTATGCACAAATCCAGCCAACACTAATTGCCCAAAGTTTATTCAATCAAACACAATATATAGTCAGCTGCACTTTTGTTTTTTTTGTGTAATTCCCCCCACCGAAAAAAAAAAAAAAAAGAATACACATTACAGTATTTGAAGCAAGGAAAGCGTTTTTATTGGTATGAAGTGTGTGTGTGTGTGTGTGTGTGTGTGTGTGTGTGTGTGTGTGTGTGTGTGTGTGTGCACATAGATAGCATGCAGGGTTTTAACACATAATGTGGCCTAACTACCTTTAAAACACCAGCTTCTGGTTCTTTGTGTGTTCTTGGACATGGAAAGTGTCTAAAATGGTACATCTGGACCGTGTGATGGTGTGACATGAATGCGGATAAATGCGTTCAAAAGATTTGTAAGAGCAGCTAAAACATTAAAACTGACATTTCCAGTGTGTGACTCATAAACGATTATAAAAACATTCCGATTTAACTGACGCGTCTCTGTCCAAATTTCCGAACAGCTTGTCTGAAGACGTGATGAGGTCTTCGGCAGAACGTTAGCTCTTAGCCCGTTCGAATTTCAAAACAGGAATAATGTGTTATTACTGCTTGTCATGTCGCGTAACGCTCTGAGGCAGACGAGGCGTGTGACTTTGATGTGTGCTCACTGTAAGCCATCAGCCCTGGCCTTTTGAAAACTGCCAATTTTATTTTCTCCCTGAAAGAAACTTAAGAGAGGTGGAAGCATCGAGCGTGTAGGCAGAACAGAGTCTGTGATGCTGAGCGCTCCAGGTCAGCTCAACATCTTATCTCAATGTATGATCAGTGCTTCTTACAAGAGATATAATTTGCAGTTTCAATTTTAACATGCATTTCTGTCCGTAATTTAAAGAGACAAATGAATGTGATGCAGCGGGTTTCCGACTCGAGGTATACAGCAGTAAAGTATTTGTTTGTTCTTATACCACAACGCTGTTGCATTGACTATGGTGCGGGTTTATAATACGTAATGCTCGTGTTCTAATAATATGTTATATTTTCTGTACCAACAGCTTATTCATAAGGACTTGGAATGATGGAAAACGCCACAGAACTGTATTACAATTTGCGTGTAATCTACAAAGTGGTGAAAGCTTCTGTACGAACATGTTAACAGTTATGGAAGGAGCCTCCAGTGTCAGCACTTAGTGGTCTTAAGAAGTTTACACTTCTGTGACTTGACGAGCTGCATTTTGGTTCAAGCTAAATATTGTCCAACATTTTCGAAACAGAACAAAAAGAGTCTGGGGGAAGGAATGACAGTTTATAACCGCTAAAAAATGAGCAAAAATAGGATCTACCTTGGATGTTTCTTGGATGTTCAACCACATTACAGTATATAGCGCCATATATGGATTCAAAAACATGACATTTTAAATAATTATAATTGTTGGCAAATCACTTTGGTATAACGTAAAAAAAAAAAAACAGCAACAGCATCAATAATATTTCTTCATATTATACCTAATTCAACTATATTCAATTTGTATATAATGTGTATAATATACGTACATGTCTTCAATTAAACTACATAAAAACAATATTCCACGTGTATAAACTTCCTGGTATAAAGTAAAAACTTATGCATTTCTAAGTATAAAATAAGGGGTCTAGTACTAAAGGTCTAGGTGAAGCTTTATGTGTAAAGTATATAAAGTTCTTGGTCTGTAAATTAGTATAAAGTGAGTAAGTTTCTAGTCTAGATAGGTATATATTGTGTACAGTTATCAGTATAAAATGTAAAATTCTAGGTACAAACATGTGAAGTTCTAGGTGTTTATACTGCAAGTCTGTAATGTTCTGGATAAAATGCTTAAAATTCTATTTGTAAATTGCGATATAAACCGATATAAAACTTTTGTACTGCACATACCTGATTAGTATCTAGAATTTCATGTAGAAAAAAAAAAGATTTGCCTTATCTAGTACCAGCTACCTAAGCTGCTAAAATTATCTTTTTTTTTTTTTTTTAATAAATGCTCAGAACAAATTTTAATAGAGCATTTCAAGGAAGATTGATCAGGAAATAAGCGTTACCTTTGGATTTTAAAGATGTGATGTTCAAACACTTACCTGCAGTGAAATATGCAAAATTCTGTCTGGAACTGATGAAAAGCTAAAGGTCATTTCCTTAAGGCGAAGAAAGACGTCTAGTCAAATATTCACTTGACGTCAGGCACCAACTGTGAGGGAAATGGCATTTCAGGGCGCGAAGCTATTTTCTGCGAAAAAGCAAAGCTGAAAAGATTCCAGCAGACTAAAGACTTTAAAAGCACAACATGACAAACACAACTCTTATGGAACAGTGAGTTCAAATTTGGGATTTTTGGTGCGCAAAGGTGCCAGAATGTCAGGAGGTGAGCTGGCGAGAAGGATAAGGGTTGCATGCGTGCAGGTTTTGGTGAAGCTCAGTGATGGATCTGTCATGGTTTACGGTGCATTTCATCCAATAAATGTCAGGGATCTGGTGAAAAACAACCAGTGCTGAGAAATATGTATACTTGTTTGTGAACAGATTGCGATTCATCAAGCTTTAGCTTTGGGAAAATGGCTGAGTGGTGGAAACTTTTCTTTGTTTCAGCACGGTAATGACTCCCCGAACACGCTGCAGGATAAAAATAAAGGCCTGCCTGGTGCAGATGGCATGCTTACAGGATTATATCAGATAACGTTGAAAGGAAATTTATAAGAGAGCCTTTTTAAACATCTGTAAATGTTTATCAGGGAACTACTTCGATTTTGCATTAAAACAGCAACTCTAGAATTATTGGCACCTTTCATGAGAATGGATGAACATGATTGATGAAAATAAAAATATTTGATTACATCTGAGATGAAGAAATTGCATGACGCAAGATTTGAAAAACTTTATGGCCATATGCGTAACTTGTTCAAAAGAAAACCTATAAAACGTATAAGATAATCCTACAGGCAGAGACTGTATATATTTTTGAAATGTATTTATGGAACTCTGGTACAAAATAACAATATGGAATAAGAATAAAAAATAAGTAAATAACAGAAGAAAAAAAATGATTTAGACATGAGTGCTGGTGGAAAAAAAAAATATATATATATATATATATAAAAAAAAATTCCCTTCCTTCGCTATTGGGAAAATCAAAGAGTTTTAACCTGAACAGATGTCTGGAGCTGCACAAGTCAGGAAAAGTATGTAACAAAATGCACAGATAATTAAAAATACTGGGACATAATGAGAATGTTTAGTCTGGAACAGTTGACGTGATTTTGCCCACACACTGATGAAGATGGTGAATTAATTGTAAACTGTTGATGCTTTCATCGTAGAAGCTTTCCGATTCTCACCCACTCTGGCACCTTTTCCTGCTTAATATGTTCTATATCGTTCCTAAAGAGCAGCATATTCTGTACAATGTCTACACTGTATGAAGTTCTGTATTCTATAGGAAAGAAATTCTACAGAAACAGTTTGATGATGAGTTAGGGATCAGGTTACTACTCGCTCGAACCGGAAAATTAGTGTAAATGTACTTGGGTATGTATCTGTACTTTGCTTGACGAGTTTCATTAGTGGATGTTTTGCATGTTTTTGAGCTACATAACAACAGTGGTGTGTAATGTTTGAAGTGTGAAGCATCAGCCCCCTGCTGAGTATCACATGCAACTGCATGATTTGCCTTCCCTCTGTGAAGCACTCAGTCAAGTAGCAGGTGTTTGAAATCAGAAGTGGAGATGGTTTCAGACGGGGACGGAACAGCATGTTCACAGTCTGGGAGGAGAGAGAGCGAGCGAAAGAGACTCTTCTACTTTGACTCGCAGGCTACCGTGAGCTACTACAAACTCAGTATCATGTAAATGGAGGAATTTAGCTACGGTGTTGAAAACTTTAACCTCTACAAGACCCTAGTACCTCCTGTCCCAAGCCACAGTCTCCACCTTGTTCGATTCAAAACATTCAATCACGGTTAAGTTCTTCTGAAACAGTGAGAAATCCACAGTCCACAGGCTTCCTGCCAATGAATCTAAACACATCCGTAGGCTGATCACGCAAGAGCAATGAACGGCCTCCTGCTAGCTCTCATAATGATATGTTACATGGTATGGTTCAGAAAGAATCTATAATCCATCAAAGACTCAGCAGCTAATTAGCTAATTAATAACCATTGCCACCTGAGTTGACGTGGGTGTGTTGAGTGTGCAACAGGAAGTTCTCCAAAAACAGGGTTTGAAACCTGCTCTCTGAGAACCCGTCTAGAAGATTGGTCAGGTTACCATGTGGATGTCAATGCTTGTAGATTCAGCAGGGGTGAGTTTTGGCTGTCAATTCCTTCTTTACTTGTTTGGTTGACTTACATGCCATGTTTTTCTTTTTATAAAATAACAATAGTTTGGTTTAGTTTTTAGAAAATAACCAAACAAGTTCATACATTGTATGGGGAAAAAATAACAATGGAGCTCTTCAACCCTTTGCTGTTATAATGTCCTCCATTCTTCTTCAGATCATCCCATCAGTGGTGTTTATTGGGGTTGAGTTAAGTCAGGACTCTCGTAAAGTTACTCCATTCCAACCATGTCTTTATGGAGCTGTGTAGTGGAGGGTAATCCACAGACGGTCATGGACCTTCTTCCAAGAACTTGAAAGAGCTTCACAATGAGTTGAGTGAGGCTGAAGTCAGAGCCAGCATGCACAAACATCTTCAGGAAATGGGCTCCAACACTCCTGAACCAGAGACCATGTCAGAAAAAGCACTGGACCGTTGCCTAGTGGTCCAAAGTCGTCTTTTCAGATGAAAGTGAATTTTAGCCAGATCCAGAGATTGCGAGTTCGATTACCGGGTGATGCTGTAACCTCTCGTAGCCGGAGGTCTAGAGGGAGCTGATTGGCCGAGCTCTCTCAGAGGGGAGGGATGAGAGGTACTTAGTGCTCCCACATTAATCACGGCTCTACAGCCAATCAGGGGCGTCCGTGAGCTCACGCGAGCGGAAGGAGCGGATATCGCCGTCCTCCGAGTGTGTTACTCCGCCCCCTACATAGTCTTCGGCCCTCCCGGCTGAGTGATAGTAGTAGCCTTAATGTGGAGCCTCCTAGTGATGGGGAGGAATTGAAAATGACTAAATTAGGGAGAAAATCTGGAAAAAAAAAAATTTTTTAAACAAAAGAAGAAAGTGAATTTTTCATTTAATTTGGAAATCAAGGACCCAGAGTCTGGAGGAAGAGAGAAGAGGCGCATAATTAAATTAGCTTGAAGTCCAGTGTGAAGTTTCCATAGTCAGTGATGATTTGCGGTGCCATGTCATCTGCTGGTGCTGATCCACTGTCCAATGTTGGTCAAAGTCAACTCAGCTGTCTACCAGGAGATTTTGGAGCACGTCATGTTTACGTCTGCTGACAAGTTTTATGGAGATGCCTATTTCCAGCATTTCCAGCAGGACTTATCACCTGCCCACAGTACCAAAAGTAACACTAACTGGTTTGCTGACTGTGATATTACTGGGCTTGATTGGCCAACCCACCTGACCTGAACCTCATAGATAATCTACGGAAGATTGTCAAGAAGAAGATGAGGAACACTCGGCCTAACAAAACAGACGAGCTAAAGGCTGCTATCAAAGCAATCTGGTCTTCAACAATGCCTCAACTGATCGCCTACGTGCCACGCTGTACTGATGCAATAATTTAGGTGGAAGGAATCCAAAAGCAAGTTTAAATGTACATCATTTTCAGAAGTTGGACATTTTTGCATTCTAAATTCTTTTTTAAATTATCTTAGAAACATTTTAACATTTTGAGATACTGGATTTTTTTTTTTCATGAGCTGTAATTGAAGTTAAAACAAAAAGTGCTTAAATATTTCACTTTACATGGAATGAATGTAGAATATATGAGTTTATCTTTAGAAAGAAGAAAAAAAAACTTTTCCACAATATAATTTTTTTTTAGATGCACCATGTACACATGGTATTTTAGGCAAGCAGCTGTAAATAGCTTTAAAGATGTCTTTCTTGCTTTGTGTTTGATTAACGGCACGTGCCTAGTACTGCCTAACAAAAATACCACATCAGCTCCAGCTGTTGTTTTTTATTATTGTTATTATTATTTTTCTGTTATTTTCAACAGATTTCCAGCGGTCATGCAAATGAGTTTTCACGTTAGCGCTGTGGATTATTGTATTACATTAACAACACGGATATAGTTCATTACCTGCAGCACTCAGTCATTATTTCACAACATCATCACTTTATTTTGCAGTGAAAAGCAATCATTATGCTGTAGGAAGGTCAAATGTGTCTGTAGTCAAGCATAAATTATGATAGATGAAGCTGGTATTAATGTTAAATGGAGTTTACAGTTTAATCACAAACACTTTTCATTTTGGCTCTTGTTATCATGTCTAGTCAAGAATTTCACACGTCTTAGATACTGTGGAGGTAACCGGATATGAGCACAGCAGATACCAGGTCGTATCATAAATCAAAGACACCAGACACCAGTTGTCGGTTTTTTTATTTTATATATATATATATATTTTTTTTTTATGCAAATGTTTTGAGATTTACTGTACTGTATAGGAGAGACGCTCGGAGTCAGAGAACGAATGTTACAGGCAAAATAATAAGCCACTGTGATTTACAGTAGACACGACCTTCCCTATTACAAACCATAAATAAAGACAGAGAAAAGGTGGGATACGGGATTAAAACAGACATCACAGGAAGAAACTATGATGTCTGATCTCGTCGTCCTATGAACAAAGCAATAAAAAATATGTGAATATTATATGCACTGTGCAGTACAGCATATGTGACGGTTATATACACAACATATCAGAGAGTACAACGTTCACAAGCTGCCACTGAGATGGAAATGATGTGCGAAGCTGTAGCATGTCTCTATGTTGTCTCTTCTAGGCAATGGTGTCTTTCAGTGGTGGTTGAGATTCGATTAAAAGGGTTGTTAGAACATGTTATAAGCAGGTACAAATAAGAAAGAAAGAAAGAAAGAACTCATGTGGCACAGATCCGGGATGGCAACACAGCACAGGTCGATGACGGTAGGCTTATGTGGAAGCCTTGCTGGTGTGTGTTGACAGGGAAGCTTCAGCCTTCAAACGGTACAGTATATTTGGGTTTTCGGGTATGTCAGGAAGAATGAAATTTATCATTACTTTTTATAAAGGGAACATTTTTACCACTACTGGAATATGGAAATGATGTTGCAAAAATATAGGACTCTCAAAATGAGCATATTATTATTTACGTTTTGTGATAAAAAATAATAATAATAATAAAAGATACAACTATACGACATTTACTGCATTTGTTTATTAACAAAACCACAATGGAAATAATGGCTAAAACGCTCTGATGTTTAAGGGCTACAGGGTACCTATTATGCAAAAATCACTTTTATAGACATTCAGATCTCCAGAGTCTCCAATCTGCTTAAACCCACAAAGGAAAAAACATTTCTTGGTGTTGGTCCTTTTCCATTCTTGTACTGGCGAGGGCATAAACAAGCAAATTTCCTCCCTATTGTGACCTCACCAACCAGAGCCCATGACTGGCTTAATGCTCATCTCCGCCACACTCTTGTTCTTTAAAAAAACGTAAACATTTGATGAGGTCTTAAACATCCATGGCTAGAAAAATGGACTTCCTTAAAGGGGACAACAGAAAGAATATCAAGCAGTCAGAGTGCAGAATCTGGAACTTTAATTTATTTATATTAACTATATATATATATATATATATATATTGTATATGAGCACTAAACAGATACAGATCCACATAGTGGCGTTATGTTACGCCTCTAATAGAGACACTCTACACAGGTAGACATGCGTCCTTGCAGACAATCGGATTTCAGAATACCAAATGGACTGAATTAGGAAGAATGAGAGTATTTTTACACAAATTATGACAGAGAGCGTCCTCAGAGTCTTCTTCACTGGAGATTTTTTATTTTTTTTCCTGTTAAATAGAAAATGCAAATTCTGTCTGCTAATTTAGTGCGAGGTGAACATAACAATGCGGTTATACAAGGCTGCAATTTGGTGAGCTCATCAGATATATAAAAATAAAAATAAACTCCCCTTACTGTTCCATGAAGAGATAACATTAAGCAAAAAAAAAAAAAAAAAAAAGCACTTTTAAATGGCAGGTCTGTGTCGAGAGACTTTATTAACAAGCTGTTGTTGAATTGCCTGGGTCTCAACGGAAACCGCAGCGCCTTCCTGTGCCATACATCTATCGACTGTCTGCCTTATGGAGACATCAAGAGAGAGAGAGAGAGGGAGAGAGGGGGGGGGGGGGTATTCCTGCGTTCCGTTGGCATCAGCACGTCCTCACATCCTGAAACAGCAGTACGGTCTGCACAAGCACCTCTTACTAATGAAGCCTCGGTTCAGTCACGCAAACAGGTTCATCCAAACCGTTCGTGTCTGAGAGTTCATCAGCACGGCCGCCTGATAGAGAGAGTTTGCGATGCTGCATTCTTTAAATTAGAGGAAAATCTGATTTAATAAATGATTCCTGTGTAGAAATCTAATATAGCCTCTGTATGATACACAGTATACAGTATGTACGGTGTGAGAGCGAGCCAAAGCTGCTATGTGAATCCGTACCTGTTTTTGTCTAGTGCTATAAATCTCTTTTTAAGCTTAGATTTAAGTGGGTGTGGCCAAATGTTTTTTGTTTTTGTTTTTTTTTGTGTATTTGTTTTTTTTTTTTTTTAAATCAAGTGCGAATTCTTACCTTTTAATCTGCAGGAAAATATTTCCCACATCATTCTGTGGACCAAAATGTCCTGAAGTTCCTCGAGCTCAGCTACCTCACCCGAGTACACAATCATCTCACCCAGACGCTCTGGGGACGTCCGTCTAATATGACTTTAAAACAACACCAAGGACTTTCCCAAATCATTAAACTTCTGTTTATATTTGACAGCAATAACAATCGCAGGTCATAACACATTTTTTTTTAGACTTATCATTTGATTCCCGTGAACTAGAATCTCGAAAGAAAAAAAAAGTGCTCACTATCATCTGAGAAACAGCCAGAACTGGAGCGTTGCCACTCCTACACAATCACAACACTGAGAAACCAGTGCATGCTTTAATAACCTCTAGATTAGACTATTGTAATGAGTTGCTATCCTGACGCCTCATTAAGGAAGCTTCGGGTGGTTCAGAACGCAGCAGCTCGAATCCTTCCATAATATAAAATATATATATATATATATATATATATATAAATAAATAAAACAAAGTCAGAGCTCATTACTCAGTCTTATTAACGCTCTGGTGTATCTCGCTGATCTCCTGAAACTTATCGCGAGCACTTTATCCAGGTCTGTTGTCTACACGTTCCGTTCATGCAGGGAAAGTTTTAACTTCTTTAATTACATGATTACATTCATAACTAATGTTTATTTATCGCTTAAATAAAAAAAAAAAAGGGCCTCTGCACAAAAAAATACAATGTTCGTTTTAAAGTTGGTTCTGATCTACACTGAAAAAGTTAATCTAGTTAAAATAAGTAACTTCAGTTTAGGGGGGAAAAAGACATGTTTTTAATATATAAACAACGTTACCTGGTTAACTCACCACAGGCAACAGGTTTATCTTAATTTCTTTACTCTTAAACCAGTACCATGACTGAGTTCGCATGGAATTCACAATGAAACAAAAGCAGCCATGAACATGAACAGCCTGAAGAGATTCTAATGATCTGCTCATATCTAAGGCTGTCAGCTGAAATCCATAATGTGTTAACGTGATTCAGGGCAAATACATTTACATTATTTAAACCTCCTCACCGTGACGTCTGATTGGACAAATTCTAGAACCAGAAGTCGTAAATGTGCAAACATCAAACAGGCCTGAGAACGGTTCCTTTCAATAAGGGACTATTAGACCGAAACAGTTCTGAGATTCTGACCTGTTCTAAGCTCAGAACTGTTTCCGTTAGCGCAAGAACTTCCTGATCTAACTAAATAATCAGCTGCATTGTGCATCACGTTGAGGACGTACAGACCGACTAGCGCTAAAGTCGCCTCACACTTCATGGACGGAGACCCAGCAGGAAGCGCAACATCGGACGAGCACTGGAATATAGTTATTATGATGTCACAATGATGTCCAGTGAAAATGGGGAAAATGGTGTTTTTGAACGTTTGAATGACTTTGATAAAATAATGTTGAGATGATGAATGAAGAATCCAAACACAATGTCGCAAACACAACCTCAGAAGATTTCAGCATCTGTTTGGACCACCTTAATTTCTTTCTTTCTTTATTTTTTCATTTTGACTGCTTTCCACTTTAACATTTCGGTAAAATGTTGTTACATGTATTACATGTTGTCATGGACAATATTGGATTTTAGAATAAACTGCAGTTATATTGATAATACAGGCAAAAATGCATTTTTTTAAAACATGTTAAGTAAATTGAACCTTACATAGTCATTTACCATTTACATCCTGTACTGTTACATACAGGTTTATGCCTGTAATCAGAAAGGAATCACTCCTGAATAAACAAATAAATATTCAGCAGTGTTAGTCAGGCCAGTAATATAACTCCGTGATTTGTAACGTATGGATTGGTAGTAACGATGTCCCGAAAAGTTCCAAACAAACCGCCGTCCCTTATATTCTGTCTTATTGAGTTGAGCTGCTGAGTAAAGATTCTCATTTCACTACATCAAAACCTCTTCGCTGAGCGCTGACCCTTTCTTGCACTTTCCTTAAAACACTATCTGTAATATAAATTCACAAAGGAACTCTGACGGTAGAGCGAGTCGTTTCAGTCCTCCGTGTAATTAAACCGCAGGGTTTAGGGGTCAGACTAACGAGCTGCTGTTTACCGCCAGGAGGAAAAGCTGTTTCACGGCACTTTATACAGGTGAATAATAATGATGTTTAAAAAATAATAATAATACCTTTAGCTCAGAATATATATACATTTTTAAAAGTGCAGGCGTATGTGTAATTGTTTTCATTGATCAGTTCCATTTCAGAACAGCGCCCAGAAGCCATTAGTGTAGTTGGAGAGGAAATTTTTCTTTCTTCTCTCTCTCTCTCTCTCTCTCTGGCTCTTTCCTCGGTTCTCGCTTTAAAGAGCCGTGCTCTGTATCCTAGCAACAAGGCTCTCTCGCTCTCTCTGTCTCTCTTTTTCTCTCTCCTAGATCTGCAGTGTGTGTAGTGAACAACACAGAATAGGGAAGCATAGTTATCATCCCATTTCGTTCAGATGCCGCTCGCCTGCTCGTATTCACACCATATCCGACTTTCTTCCTGAATTATTCTTCCATCTCGAAATTCTTGTCATGCTTTGTCACGGTGCTACGATTGTCCTAAAATGGTTCTCAGTAGAACTCTATTCACATCCTCTTGAAATGAAAGATGATGCCCAGAACGGTTACACGCGTTTACAGTAATACAGATGTGACTCTGGGTTTTAGAGGATTGCAAAAAAATAAATAAATAAATAAAAAATAAAATAAAAAATACCTTGCTTTCATTTATTTTTAGAATATGAAATGCTATCTCACATCTTTTTTCATGCGGTGGATGTACCAAAAAAGAAAAGAAGTAAAAGCAACAAGAAGCCCGAGGCGTTGTGCCTGGCAAAGATTTGAGTAATGATACAGTATATGTGAACAAATATGTTCTTCAGCACTCATTATCACATAGTTAGTATCAGAGGTAGAAAATGCTCAAAGATGTCTTCAGACCATGAATCTGATTCTGATTGGTTAGCACTCAATAGTTAATAAAAGAGGGGGAAAAACCCTGTTGTTATTAAAACAAGCCAATCAGATTCCGAGCTGGGCCAGGTACACAAATCCTATAAAAGAAGAGCAGTGGTTACTCAAGTAAAAGTAGAAGTCCTCCATTTACTTGTGTGTTTGAGTAATAGTATTAACCTTCATACTGACCTAACTATCAAAAGCACACAGCTTGTAGTAGCTCATGTTAGCTTTTTATATAGTTTTTAAAATATCTCTCACTCGCTTACTGGTTTTCTTAAACTCGCTGTCTTTGCTGCTGTCTCATACGTAAGTATGCATAATAGGCAGCAGGTTGTGAAATTCCCGCTTCAAATACTACAATCCGCTGTGGCTATGTAACGCAAAGCCATGCAGAAGTTTAGTTAAGCAAAAGTAAAAATACTTGCTGAACCTTTGAGTGGAGTAAAAGTTTAAAAAGTATCCTCTAATAAAACTACTCAAGTAAGATACAGATATGTGGAATATGTACTTGAGCACAGTAGAAAGGAAATGTACTCGGGTACCTCGCATCTCTGATAAGACTTTCCCCCTAAGGTGACCTCATACATGAAGATACTCCTCCCAAGGGTTGTTGCTCAACTCTGCTGTTCTCTGTCCTCTGGAGAAACTCATTTACATAGACAATGAAACTGTACGTTCAGAGGGGGGATGGACTAAAGAAAGTTTAAAATACAATTAATTAATTATGTGAGTGATATTTCAGCTGGAACCAATCTGGTCGAGTTCTGAAATACAGTGGAACCTTGGATTACGAGCATAATTCATTCCGGAAACAGACTCGTAAACCAAATCGAACTTTCCCATAAGAAATAATGGAGACTCAATTTATTCGTTTCACAGCCCGAAACAAAAAAAACTAAAATATTTAATACAATATATAAAGTAAAAATAAAACAAATTAACTTGCACTTCACCTTTTAAAAAAGTAAAAATAAATTCAGACAGATAAGTGTTTCCGTTTGTGCGCGCAGGCGCGGTGTGTTTGTGTGTGTGTGTGTTGAATTAGCCCCTTCCCTCACCTGGACTTACACAGTAAAACTCCTCCTCCCTCCCCCCACCTCGCTTTTTAAGTTCCACAACAAACAACGGAAACACTGTTTTAACGGGAAAAAAAGGAATCTCTCTAAAGAAACTTGCATGAGCGCATACTAACGGAATCACAGCTTTAAAGTAAAAAAAAAAAAAAAAATGAACCAGCACTTTACCTTTGAGGAGAATCGCGACAGAGTTTTTTGTGTAAAGCAGAGAGTGTGTATGTGTGAAGCCGGGGAGGGGATGTAAATGCGAGAGAGAGTGTGTGTGCGTGTGACGGTGAGTGTGTGTGTCTGTGTCAAATTAGGAGACGTAGGAGATATGCTGACACAGAGAGGGAGATGTTGATTATACCAGTAGGAGACGAGCAGGGGAGACAATTACCCAGAATTCCGCAGCATAAGAGAGAGAAAAATCATTGGCTTAGTTGTGATCACGTGACGTTCGGTGTCAAAACAAGAGCGCATGCGTGATACATGATACCCAGCACTTGTAAACCAAGGCTTGCTCGTTTTTTCAAGTCAAAATTTATTATTTATAATTTGTTCATATGCGGAACACTCGTAAACCGCGTTACTCGCAATCCGAGGTTTCACTGTATACTAAAATATAGGACTCTATATATTTTATACTATTTTCCCCTGCAGAAAATTTAAACAATAAATGATTACATATGTTTACCTCTGAACGAGAAACCATAACACTGCTTTGGTAGTAATCGGAAGATTTTGCAGCCGAACTATTTTACGGAAAATGAATTAACACTTTCTAACCACTCAGAATGCAATAATGTGGAATTAGCTAAAAGTTGTACCAAAAAAGATTAACGTTCTCCTTAGGGTCACTGCCAAGTCCATGCTTCTAATTTAATTACGTTCTTGCTACAATACACATCATTTCATTGCCGTATCATTTTCTGATACTTTTCCCAGTCCTGGTTTGTGTCAACCAAGTGGCTGTGTATAAAAACCCAACTGTTCCGAGGCACACTGTGTTCTAACAAAACCTCATCGGGCATGTGGTGGATTTGCCAAGACCCATCAGGCAAGGTTCTGACCCTCCGCTGTGGGGCTTTTTGTGCTCAAACTCTAGCTCGATGACTTCGGGAAACAGGCTTCAGATCTCTCCAAAATTATGAGTGACACTTAAAGTCTCTGCCGCCGACCCACTGAGACAACGTGTCCATTCACGGCGCAGATCAAGATGCGTGTCAAAGATAGCGGACGGGGGGGGGGGGGGGGGGGGAACAGGAGTGACCTAGTTCTGATGTATAGAAGGTTGAAACGACCAGGCGAGTTACTGCCTGAGGTAAATGAGCAGCTAGATTTGTGTAGGCTTAAAAACAGACCGACTATGACCCAGTATTTTTCATCTTCTGCTTTTTCAATTCCTTTAAACCGCCACACAGTGGGAGTCAAAATGCCTAAAGGTTCTTTGACACACGCCCACAGTGCATTATGCAATTTGGTACATATTTAAGGCTCCGTTTTGTCCCGGATGTTGTTTTATTTATTACCGGTAGTCATGGTGTAACTTCGGTAAAAGATGAGGCAGGACTTGGACGTGTAAAATGTGGTGCGTGGGTTATTCGGGCTAATCGAACAATCATAGTCCGTGGCATGGGTCAGAACACGAGCATACGGCATGAATCTAGGATTATCCGTAATCCTCAATGAGAACACACACCTGGATCAAAGCATGCAAGCAAGTCAAACAAGGAATGACGAGAAACCAAGACAACCAAGTCAGTCTTTGCGTCACGGTGATGGAATATTATATATAAAGACAGACTGATCAAGGGATGAACTTAGAACAGGTGTGCAAATTAGGTAACAGATCAAAGATGTTGATGTGCTAACAGGGTGAATTTCTGAGATGTGTTATGTTTTACACATGCAGCATCATTTTCACAATTCTACATACCTTATGGTAGCTTACTGTATAATACAGTATATAATATTATATAATAATAGACTAGACTCAAGTCAAGTGAGATTTTTATGAGAGTAAAGATTTCCTTTATTTCGTTATGTGTCACTAGTGCTTGGATACCATCAATGTAGAAAGTTTTCTCAGTATGCCAGAGCCATGATCAGACTCCCTGCTTTACGTCTTAAACGCTGGCCTCCCATGAACTCCTTTCATGACCCAAACATGTGGAAATGGCTTGGATTGAACTTTACAGATCAGGCGTTCCTCTCGCTGAGTGTTCATGGGAACGGCTGCATTCGGCTTCGAGCCAGGATCATCATTCACAGACATAAAGGCTTCTTTAAAACATTTGCACAATTCAAACGTTTTGCTGCGTCTCATCACCGTACTGTGCTTGAAGTCTTCTGTAAACATCAATCTCTTTTATGCCTTCATTCATTCACCAGAAATTTCATCACAAGTCCCGGTGTGATAAGAACATCCCTCATAATACCGTATATTATGCTCACTTTTTGGGGAGGGGTCTGTCCCCTTCAGGTTCTCCAGGTTCCTTCCACCTCCCCAAAGCATGCTGTTAGGTAGACTGGCTGCTCTGAAACACCTCCTGGTGTGAATTAGTCTGTTCATCGTGCCCTAAGATGACCTGGCATCTCACCCAGACTACATTCCCGCCTCATGCCCACGGTTACCAGGATACTAGTTTAAAGTGAGATATAGTTTCCTACGTCAGACTCCCACCTATTGATAGACAGTCTGGCACTTTTACAGGAAGTTTCTACTTTAACATGAAGAGGCTGTTTGACTGACATTGCAAACAGCCAGACGTACCAAGTCTTAACTTATTGATTCATCTTCAGTAAGCAAAAGGAGACATTTCATCAGTATGAAAGTCAGTATTTCCCATTGGAAAAAATAGCAAAGAAGGTTGAAATCATCAAGTTGCTGTTGTAACTGGGTGTCTTTTGACATTTCTAGGATTTCCGGAACAAATTTCAGCAGCTGACTTCCAATTATTTCCAATTATTTGCTTCTGCATAATTGTCTGAAATTTTAGCTACGGCTGATTTTATCAATGGAGAAGAGACTCACTTTAACTTACTTTTTTAGTTGTGCATCAACCTGACCTAATACAGCGTCGGACCTGTTCAACATAACATGACTGTAGTCCAGCAAGTCTTGTATGTTTGGTAAAACATTCACCAGCAGATCTTCCGCGGCAGTCAATCACATGCATGTACATGAATAATTTAGTTTAAGGCAGCTCGTCGGACCTGAAGCTAGCTGCAGGGCTCGAGACATTAGGTCAGGAAAGGGGAGAGTTTCCACTGACTTTCATATATTTTTTATTTTATTTACCCTCTCGGTTCAGATACGTCAGCGGAGAGAAAACAAAAAGCAGGAAAAACAAAAGAGAGACAGATGGGCAAGGACATCATTCATTCTTTATTGTCATGGTTTTTCCGCTTTGCCTCATGGTTCTCTAGTTGAAGTTGGTAACTTCACTGCAAACCAAAAAGTCCCCACTTCAAATAGTTTGTTGTACTTGCCCATATCTCTATCTCTTACATCTCTGTTTGTTCTGTGTCATATGTCCATAAAACACCATCCCAACTCCCCCCCCCCCTCCCTTCCTGACACCTTATATGGTAATACTTACTGTACAACACTTCATGCCCGGATCAATATTCACTCAAATGTTTTCCTGGAAACCGTTTTCTTTAAGCATAAAATGCTATTGTGCTTCCTATGATGTGACTCATATGTTGGCGACTTTTACTCTTGTACAGTCAAAAGTTTGGACACGCCTTCAAATAAAATTATTCTTGTTTTGTGATTTCTTTTCTACATTCTAGAACAACACTGGATTTCCCCCCCCACAAAACTACGAAATAACGCATATTGCATTATGTAATTAAGTAACAACAACAGCAACAGTCAGTTGTTATTTTAAGACGCGAGGGTCAGCTATTCTGGAACAGTTCTTGGAAGAACAGTATTGTCAAGTGCATTAGCAAAAATCACGAAGCACCGTGAAATCTCAGAAATCACCGATTAACAAGCAGCACCTCAGATTAGAGCCGTTATGAAGCTTTACAGAGCAGAAGTAGCGGATAAACATCTCGATATCAAGTGTTCAGAGGAGATTATATTATAATCCAGAAAGAAATAAAAAATCAATAAAGACCATGAAGTTAGAAGGGGTGTCCACTATATTATGGGTGAGAGTTTGTTTGTCGCTCTCTCCCGGGTCAGAGCCAGTCGGTAAACGTATCAAGGTCACACCGAGCAATAATTCTTCTTCCTTTATCAGATAGTTTGTTCAACAAGAGTTATGGAAACGGACCCCAGTTATTTACATTGTACTCAGGCTCCGGGGGACAAACTTCACTGCCAGCATGCTGAGCAGGACGATTTCTAACGGCCAACACCTACAGTATGGTAATGTACTTATATGCACCTCGATGTTGATTTAAGACAGACTTTAAAAAACGATGCCTTTAAACTATTCACAAACGTTTCAGCTTTAAAAGCATCGCTACCCTTTCAAGTCATGCTAGACACTTATCCTGATAGTAACGTCATTTGAAAGCTGATGCAGCCAACTAAAGAAACTGTTCTGTTCATCATTAAAATGCAGGAATGTTCTTGTTTTCAAAGTCTCCAGGTTTTTGAGGAATATGAGCTGGTGACATACTCTGGAGTTATAATCGGATGGATTTGCATCTTCACGACCTCATGAATGTGTTCGCTCTCAGGTTCTTCTTAATGAGAGATTGCAGTTAACACCCCATGGAGGCAAACCTCATAACCATAAATTATATAAACAGCACAATAACACTTCTTTTAATATCAGGGTGTTTCTGCCATCAGTCGTGTGCAACATCATGAGGAGCCAAAGGGGGAAAAAAATAACAAAAACTTTTTTTAGGGCAGGGGACTTGATGTCGCTTACAGTGTAAGTGGTTAATCCTGTTTTTGTTTTTGTTTTTTAATGGTAATATAAATGTAATGTTTAAGGACTGTAAAGAGAACAAGAATAAACACATCACACCTTAGTGATGAACA
Source organism: Clarias macrocephalus (assembly GCA_011419295.1). Lineage (NCBI taxonomy): Eukaryota > Metazoa > Chordata > Actinopteri > Siluriformes > Clariidae > Clarias > Clarias macrocephalus. The sequence goes on from JAAGKR010001347.1 coordinate 18,592, forward strand.
CAACCTTAACACAATATTTTTCCTTGGTGTAATGGATTATAATTGAATAATTAGTCCATAAAAATACCTCTTGTTTATCTCCTTTTTACAGCATTACAGCAGAGAGAGAATTTCATCACATTTCCTTGCACTGATAAAATTACATGAAAGCCGCTTTACTCAAACTCACTGCCCGTCTGCAGGTGCGACGTGTTTTTAGGGGTCTATTCGTAAAAAAATATTTTACTGTCATAAATATTTTAATATTAAACATTAATATTATCACTACGTGTTGCCGGATAATTGTGTTGCTTCATTTCGAGAATTTTCAAGCATAGCAAATCTGGAGACCTTTTTAAGAACAGATGTTCTGCACTCAGTTCACCTTGCCGGCTCACGTCACAGCTGCTGGTTGCATGAGTTACAAACTGATTACCATTGTTTCCAGCAACCAATTAGACATAGTTCCCATTAACGAATCACTGATTACTATTGTTTTATTTCAGCAATCTGATTAATAATGGTACCAACAACCAATCACTGATCCCCATTGTTACCAAAAACCAATTACTACTCAACACCCCCCCCCCCAAAAAAAAGATCATACTTTTTTCCAATGACCAATCACTGATCACCATTATTTCCAAAAAAAAAAAAAAACAATTACTCATCAACACTGTTCCCAAAAAACAATCGCCAATCATCATTATTCCCGATGACCAATCACTGATCACTACTGTTCGCAACAACAAATTCCTGAGTACCATTGTTTCTAAAAGCAGTCATTAACACCATTGTTTCCATCAACCAATCACTGATCAACACTATTCCCCAAAACCAATAACTGATAAACATTATTCCTAGTACTAAATCACTGATCATCACCATTGTCACCAACCAATCACTGATCAACACTGTTCCCAAAGACCGATCACTGATCACCATGGTTTCCAACAATCAATCATTGATCATCACTGTTCTCCCTGACCAGTCACTAATCAATATTGCTTCTCCATGCTTGAGCTCTGTTTCATTTTCATTTCTTTTTATTCTATTCATATCCATTTCCTTTATGTTGCCCATATCTCTGTGCATTTACTACACCTGCTTCATTTTGTTTGATTTCTTGTAAAAAAAAAAAAAAAAAACATAAAAGGTTAGTCTCTAGTGTCATGACTGGAGAAAACTATTTTCTAAAATGAAATAAATGCATAAATATTTTTTATCATATTCTGGAAAATTTAGAACACAGTTGATACAGAACACTTTTTTATATACAGTGGTGGTCAAAAGTATTTAGGCAACATATGCCATGTTTTATAATTCTCCATGTGCACAGAACAGGTTATATCACTAATTAGTTCTCGCCTATCTGGGTCGATTCCCAGCCAATGCCCCAACGCCAGCCACTGGATGCATTGCCGGTCTCAAGCACGGATTAAATGGGAGGGTCGCGTCAGGGAGGGCATCCGGTGTAAAAACAAACTGTGCCAAATTGTTGTGCGGATCAGTCGGTCCACTGTCGAGACCCCTCACCCGGAGAAGCCGAAAGACTAACAACATATCTGGCTGAAGAGTTTCTAATTGCTAATTAGAATCAGAAGGTTTAGTTAATAGGTGGAACAAATATAAGGCAGAACTTTTACTTTCTGAAGCCGGGGTGTCGACCTCTGCACAAAAATCTTTAAAACATAAAAATTCTCCATTGTATTGAGAACTTCTGTGACAAATTCCTCTAATTTTTGTTCATTTCTAAATGCCTAAATTGGCAGACGTCTTTCAGACTCTGTGCCCGGCCGGGTCCAGCAGGTTCTAAAGAATAAAGGACTTCATACTAAATGTTGATTGTTGTATAGCAATTTCACCCCATGAAATAACAAATTATTCTTATTATCTTGATTGGTTTTTTATTTTTATTTATTTTATTTTTTTACAAATTTGATAATGGCATTAAAATGTTGAATTTCACTCTTGTCTCAATACTTTTGCCACCCCTGTATATTGTGCTATGTATGGTGGGGTCCTCCAAGTCCCTAGGGGGAGCCACCTCTGTGCTGGTCTGTTTTCCAAAAGAAAAGAGGAAAAGATGGCTGATTTTCGAGTCCTATTGCTTTTTTGTGATTGTTTGATCAATCTAAACTGTTGTAGTATGATTGATTGATTGATGAATTGATTGCTGTAGTTACAGAATGTTGGTTAGTTATATAAATATCTAAAAATGGATGGATGGATGGATGGACGTAAGTGCCATGTTTTTTTTATTTATTTTGCATTTGGGTTTGGGGGAACCTTAGGAAACCGTTTGCAGTTGTTTAGGGAAGGTAGTTTTGATTGTGACATTAGCATTGGGTTTAGATTGTTGTTTAGGCTTTGCTAAACCCCAGGAGAAAATCTCACTCAACTACCCCCATCTTCAGTTGAGAATCACCCTCAACTACCCCCGGCTCCAGGTCAGAATTACCTGCTCCCTATCTCCCTATCTGCTCCAGTATCCCGGCTGACCCTGTACTCTGACCCCAGCTTCCAAACTGGGAACAAGTTATATTTTAAATGATATCTTCAAAGAAAAAGATCTGAGCAGATGCTCTGTTTGTGCGCGTGACACCTCGAGGGTTGGTTTTTACTGTGTCTGCTTTTGTTTGTGTACGGCTTGAGAACAATTTCAGACAACTCTCAGATCAACTGTTGTCTAGCAAGCTACAAAAAGTCCCAGCTAGCATAACATTAAGCTACATCTTATGAAGGAAATCCAATATAATTACCCAATAATGGAGTGGGGCGGATTTTGAATTCAGTCCCTCAAAAGCTTTCTCCTTCCCCAAACGGGTTCATATGATGACTTTTATAGGTTTCAACGCTATTAAAGCGCGCGAGGCAGTTCTAAGACTCCTACTGTAAGTGAGCGGACAGATTCCCTCTTCCTTTCTCAGTGCAGGGATTCGACTTCTGTTATAACCACACATACAATTCAGATACAGTGGATGGAGATTAGTTCTTAAAAGGAAAAAAAAAAATACTGGAGTGTTCCATTAATTATATTCCTAAGATGAGAAATCCTGTTCTGATACTTTAACTCCCTAGAAAAGCTTTAGCTGAAATCTGGAGCTAAATACTTTCATCTCCGTGAGCTCTGTAAGTGGGCGACTGCTGTTTAATTGTCTAATAGTCGGCAGGAATCAGACTTCTGCAGTTTGCCTCGCTCGGTGTGAAGCAGGAGAAGCCCTGGGCAGGAAACTACGGCTCTCATTCTTCCACTATTGATCTGATATTTCACCCCTGGATAGCGCGGCAAACTTTTTTTTTTTTTTTTAATTAATATTTGGTTTTAATTACCCTCTCAACCTTTCCTCACACTGGTTAGTGTAGCGACACGATTCCCTGAGGCACGGAAGCCGGTGTGAGCGTCAGGGGAGCCGCAGTTCCATGGTGGCGTTTAGCAGGATGACTAAAGGTTTGCTGTGGCTTGAAAATAATCAGCCACGGTACTCGGTGTTCTCTCGATGCATTTCTGCCGCCCGGCGTTACATTACTGCACCCAGGATGCTGAAAAGTGTGAAAACAACAGCAAAGCGCATAATTACAGGAACCAACCTGAGGAAAATGTGCCTGGTTCAGTTCCGTAATAGCTGCAGACATTATCTTAGCCTGATGGTGCCCTTTACTTCCTTTTTACTTTTAATGCAGTCTGGAAAATGACCCGAGTATAATATAGCAGGGGTATTTAGCATCTATTAGCATCCATAGTGGAAATATTAGGTCTTTTACATCATTTATAGCTTTGTTCTCGGGTTCATTTTGTCTCCTGTTCCTTGCTCAAGGCGTAACCTTAGTCTTTTACAGACTTCAAAATGTGAAATGTTCTTGCTCGGTATATGTTAATGAGGCTTCAATATGAATCCCGAATCAGTGGAAACTGAATCCCTGAAAATGAAAGAATTTTTTTTTTTCATAGGTTACATATTCTTTGATATTCTGGTTTCTAATTGGTCAGAATGTGCAGCTGCAAATCACAACTTTATATTTGTGCTTTGTTACAATATAGGGACGTGTGTGAAGATGGTCTATGATACGATGGTGTTCTTTAACATTATGCTTTGTGTTTTTGTTTTTTTTTTCTTTACATAACCTTTTCTTCTTTCGCGTTTTCCCTTCCTAAAGGACGCCACATCGGGTCATTCAACCTGCGAGGTATTGGCACAAGTTTTTACGCCGGATGCACTGAGGTTTTGCCATATCTCAGAGCCCATGGGAAAAGAGCTAGAGGCCTTGCCCAGTGGTCCAACAGTAGCAACCTGGCTGGTGGGTTCTCGAACCCTCAACCCAATGATCAGCAACCCGTAGCCTCAACCATGTGAGCCATTTCCTTCTTATTAACTTTGAGACACGCTGTCGAGGGCACAACAGTCTACAGTATATCTCGTATAACGTAAGTGAAAACAGGAACTGACTTGATTCACAGATGTTACACAACATGACTCCTGGGTAAAGTGAGCGAGGTTCTTTTCTTTGTTGAAATACCTTTCCGGTAAGGCATTGTTTACATCTCAAACTCTTTTTCTGTTTCACTCCTTATCGGAACATGCTGGCTCAGTGTCTATGTAAATGAGCCACGCCCTTCACGAGAACAGCAGGGTGGAGCAACAAGCAACAAGCAACAAAAACTCGAATTAATCTTGTTTAAACCCTGGCCAATACAAAAGTGTAAAAAGAACAAAAATCAGGAAATGTTTTTTTTTTTTTCCGCCATCTGAACGGCTGAACGCGACTCAAGTGTTATTTTGTATAATAGGTGCCCTTTAAGGTGTACTTTTAAGCCTATTCAATAAGACTCCATGCCTAATGATTTCACTATTGTAAGAGTGACTCAGTGATAAGCAGTCATATTTGTTCCAGTATTCAGTGCGCCACAACAAACCTGCTTTTTCAGCCTTTTGTTTGATCTGCGTCTCTTTTGTTTCAGTCTTCTTTTGCTGCAAAATGCGCACACGTGTCTGTCAGCCACCACAAACGTTTTGATCCGAAGCCAAAGAACGCTGCTGATAAGAAATTCTTCAAGATCCTAGGCTTCAAGCACTGGGATTTGTAATTAGTGTAATCTGAAATTGTGGCATTTTATGTATTAAAAACATGTGGGAGCTTTGCTGATTGAAGGATGGACCAAAGACACACACACACACACACACACACACACACACACAGAATGTCTAATCCGTTCATTATGGTTTTTGTTCTCTTATATTTTTTAGCATGATTGTCTACAGGCGCTGCAGGAAAACTCATCAGCTTTCCCTTGTGCTTTGTTTGTGCTGACTCGCATATGCAATCACTGCAAATTCTATTATATCTGCCTTTTAACCTTGGCTTGTTTACCCATAGCTTGAATATTCCTCCTCTACATTCAGGTCACCTTCCTATTAAAAAAAACTCCGCCAGCAGAGCGAGTGTAGAGGTGATGGGGTAAAAAGCAGGCAGTTGAGGTTAAGCTCAAAGTTGAGTTTAGCCCACAAAGATCAAGTGCTCCTCGTCAGCCGGCTCGGTGTCAGGACAAGCCCTGGTGTCCGCAGGTAATTTGTGTAAAAGAAGAGGCTGATTTGCTTCTCGTGATTGTCACGGTCCTCCGTTCAAACGCAACAGCCAAGTGTTCTAGCAGGAGGCACCGATCGGCCTGTCAGATCTGCCCGAGCTCATTTCCAGGAGACTGAAGCACTCGAGCGTGTGTCTCGGGGTCCATCCGAGCCCTTGGTGAGGTGAAACAGCTTTGTGGCTCGAGTGCGGCTGAAGCCCCCCTGAAGACCCCGTCCATCTGTTTCCCTCGGCCATTCCCGTCCCTCTTGTCATTCAGAGAGTAAACAAACAATCGCCTGCTTATTTACCAGAGACACGGCACAAGTCTCCATGGTCAAATCGTTCCCTGAATCTAAACTATTCACTAGTCCTGAAATGGACCGCATCACATTTCCGAGTTGCATAAAAACAATCATTTATACAGATTCTGTCTTCCAGTGTATTTAAATCTTCGTCGATTATTCTAAAAAAAAATCCAATTGAAGCCCCGGCAATATGGATTTTTAACAACAACAACAACAACAAAAAAAAAAAAAATACAGACTATATATAGATGTTCAGCATCTATATAATTAAAAAATCTATTAGCAAAAAAGGCTCGACTCCCACACTCCTCATTTCTTCATATTAAATTTAATTCAATAATGTAGATTAAATGAAATGAATGTGAACAAATGTTTTACTGCGACAGCCTGCAAAGTTTTTACTGATCATCTGTCTTCATCTGCACCTGTTTCTCACTGGTTCCTCACTGGTTCCTGTCTTAAGTTAGATGTGTTCATGCTTGAATGATTCATAGGTCGCTGTATGGCTAAACAAGGCTAAACAAACGAAACACATTCCCGAGAAACTGCTCAGGTACAGGGACCGGACTGAAGATGAGAAACAATACTGGTAAAAAATGAGAGCCAGAAAAGCATGAGGCAGGGCTGGTCCAGTGTGTTAAGTCTCTGAGTTTCTGATTAGAAGGTCAGCGGTCCAAGTCCCAGGGGGTGCCACCAGGGTGTGCCAGATAACGGCTGACCCTGCACTCTGACCCCAGCCTCCTAACAAAAACCTGGGACATGTGAAGAATAAAGAATTCTATTGCGCAGTATAGTACAAGACTAATCAAAAGTTTAGACACACCTTCTAATCCTAGTTTTTTTTTTCTTTAGTGATGTGTTTCCTACATTCTGGGACAATACTGAGGATCTCAAAGCTGTGCATTACATTATTTAATTAAGTAACAACAACAAAAGCCAGTTGTTATTTTAAGACGTGATGGTCAGCAGTTCTTGCAGGACATTATTGTGTCAAGTGCGTTTGCAAAACCCATCGAGCTCTGATGAAACTGTCTCTCATGAAGACCTTCCCAGGAAAGCGAGACCAAAACTGAGCTCTGCTGCAGAGGAGACGTTCGTTTAGAGTCACCAGCCTCAGAAATCACCAATTAACAACCAGCACCTCAGATTAGAGCCGTTATGAAGCTTTACAGAGCAGAAGTAGCAGAGGAGATTATTGTGTGTTTAGGACACTGTTAGTATTGCTTTGAGATTGCGAGTTCGATTCCCGGGTGGTGCTGTAACCTCTCGCAGCCGGAGGTCTAGAGAGAGCTGATTGGCCGAGCTCTCTCAGAGGGGAGGGATGAGAGGTACTCAGTGCTCCCACATTAATCACGGCTCTACAGCCAATCAGGGGCGTCCGTGAGCTCACGAAAGCGGAAGGAGCGGATAGCGCCGTCCTCAGAGTGTGTGACTCCGCCCCCAACGGTGCGCGTGCGAGCGGTTCGAAAAGATGCGGCCGGCTGGAAGGAAGGAGGAAACACGTGATAGTCTTCGGCCCTCCCGGCTGAGTGGTTGTAGTAGCCTTAATGTGGAGCCCCCTAGTGACGGGGCGGAATTGGACACGACTAAATTAGGGAGGAAATCGGGGAAAAAATCCAACAAAAGAAATTATAATTGTATTAATAAAATAAAATAAAGCTCTTAATTAACGCTGAACTACTTTTCCAGATAATCACCTTCTGAACACCTTCTGACTAATCAGAATCTAGAATTCAGCAACGCTCGGATTAAACAGCAGATGGGAAAATGAGGATGCTGAAAATTAAGCCTTGACGTCATGCCACAGTGATGAGGAAATTCCCATGAGTCAGCATTGATGCTGTGAAATGTTTTAATTATATTTGTAGTCTTTCACATATTCAATGAGTTATGCTTGTACGGTATAAATCTTACACTAAGTCTGAGACTGAACTGTCAAACCCGTCTGCTTCTCTGTAATAGAGGCAGTAAGTCATTAAATGTGAAAGAGAAACTTCAATTATGTAACTATTGTACCTTGGAAAAAGTATACATATTAAAGCTGCTTTAATCTGTCCAAAGTGTGAAGGAGCGTGAAGAGAGATCTTTTTAACACACCAGCCTTTTTTTTTTCTTTTTTTTTGTTCATGGTAAAAGCAGATGTTAAAGTCTATTTATATCGTTCAAAAAAAACGGAGCCACCTGCGGTCCTGTCTCAAACCTCAACCATCATTTCTAATCTTGTTGCCTCTGTCTGGATTCTGCTCTCAGGCTCAAGAGCAGCATTAAAGGACTACTAAGTAATGATCTCAGATTACACTCGTAATAATATGGCTTCTTGGCCTCTTAAAGGGGATCTGTTTAAAGCATGCAATGATTCATTGTCTGGTTCCACCAGAGGAACAAAGCGAGGAACCTTTACATTTATTTTTCCAGTGATCTACAGTCTTAAGGGGGGAAAAAAGATCCTCACTGGTTTGTTGGATAGTTCTTCTGAGCTTCCTAATGGGGTTCTACTTGAATGTCTATCAGATATGGGAACACTTGTAGCACCTTCATCATGGACTAAAAGGTTCTTTACAGAACCAAAATGTCCTGTTCTTTGTCCAAAGCAGGATTATCTGCTAAGTCCATTAGCTGTCTACAGAGCCCAACAACAGACGAATATTTTTTTTTTGTGGAAGAAAATAATTTTATTTAAAAATATATATGTTTAAAAGTCTAAATAATAATGTGGAGAACTCTTAAAGCTATTAGCAGATAGACAGAAGGGTCCTCCAGGACCAGGGCTGAGAACATGGAGGACCCTCCTGTCCTGCACATTTTTACTGTTTTCCCCACTCTATCACACCCTCGCCGGGTTCAAAAGGGTGTCAATTAGCTAATTGGTTCAATCAGGTGTACTAAAATCCTTAGGGTAGGGGCTCCACCCAGACCAGGCTTGAGAACCACTGTTTTAAAGCTTTCGTGTGAAACAATCCTGCTGGGTTTTTCTTTCTTTCTTTTTTTTTTTTCCCAGAGTGTTCCAGTGTATTAGATTGAAAGCATTTTCTCATCATGGGCTCTACTCGGATCGTTTCCTGATGGAAAAACTTTCTGTGATGGGTACTACATACTGTAGACACTTCAAGAGTTCCTGCAATATGGCAACTCCTTAAAGGTTCTAAATTGTCTACCATGAGTGCTCCGGTGCTTGAGGAAGATGGGACAGCGGCACTTGATGGGCTCTCACAGTGATGGAACTGGAAATTGTGTTTCGATAGCATGAAGAACTACATGTGTGACCGTGAAAGTGTTCTGAATGGGATTTTAGTTCCATCTGTGGACATTTTAGACCAAAGACCTAACCTTCATGGAGTAACTCAGACACTTAAAACTGGCTCTACAGTATAGAACCAAGCCTGAAACAAATCGACATAATCTAGCCTACTCTCTCTGTTTTTTTTTTTTTTCATCCCTAGTTATTACATTTGTATGAGGCCAAACCGAACTGATTTCATCCCCTTGGGCTGAGTGTAAGACTCTTTTTAGAAAACCTGGACATTAACCTCTATATTTTAAGCTTGATGCATTTCCACTCTTTCGCAACATGGGATCTGAAAACACAATACAATACAATAAAAATGCAATTCCCTAAGTGTTTATGTACCAGAAGCAGTTTTGCAACATAAGAAGCAGATTTTCTTATCAGATACTGCACTGGTATACGCAGGAAGGATCGAAAGTGGACGACCGTGTTTCTGTTGCACTAGAAGATAGACAGCTGCTGCACCACGGCTTGACACGTCCATTCCTGGACATTCAAGTTCCTACTTTACGGTAAGATCTGTGCCTTGTGGTTAGCCATGGAACCCTTACACTGAAGGCATACAAAAGAATAACGTCTTCATTTTCGATCCATGAAAATGGATCGCCACGTGATATGAAGGGCGTTCAAGTCAAAGTGGGACTCACTCATCCCAGCGTTTCACTAGTATGAAAGTTCTGTCAGTATGCCGGAGCCACGATCAGCCTGTCTGAAATGGTGGCCCACTTAAATTGCAGAAATGGTATGATTGTGTGTACAGACAGATGCGTCTCTTCTGCAAGTTGGTGACAAATTACCAGTCAATTTTCAAGGGTTTTTCACGGTAACGACCGCAGCGAGCTCCGAGTCACCTCGGCCGGGATCATCATTCACAGCCGTACAGCCTTCTTTAAAACATTTGCACCGTTCAGATGTTTTACTGTGGCTGAGAGTCTCATCACTAATAGTACTGTGCTTGAAGTCTTCAGTAAACATCAATCGGTTTAATGCCCCCAAATGTCTGTTGTACAGTAGCTTTTTTTGGCTGGCTATCGGGACATTGATGGCTCTCTGGCTATGAGCAAGCAGTCATGGCTGCTCAAAAGGCTCTTGGAGCGAGAACCAGTGAGTGTCCTGTTCCACCATCAGACCTCAGAGCGATCTTGAACTCCTTATTAACAGGTGAAGAGACTCCCTCACATCGCCTGTATACTGTATTTTGTTGAAATGACGTATACACGTACAGTACTTACCTTGCCTGGTGTCTAATGCTTTGCCTGTTTGTTTGTTTGTTTGTTTGTTTGTTTGTTTGTTGTTTGTATATCTATCAATGAATTCATTTGTACATTTCTCTTCATTTATTATTCATAACTTGCTCTTGCCACGGAATGTCACTTGCTGCAGAAAATAGCGTTAAAAATTAAACATTTATTCTAGACCAAAGACCAAATTTCTCACCATAACAGTTGTACAGATTAATGGTTCTTTCTTTAAATATACCTTCAGTGAGGAACATTTTAATGGATATTTATGCAGGTTAGATCTTCGATCGGGTTGTATGTGGACAGGGAAACACTTCAAGGTTCATATGTCCCTCTGAGAAACATTTTAATGTTCCATGTAGAACCTTAAACATTTCTATCAGAAAGGATTACGCATGATTATACAGGGACTCCTTAAGAACCCTCTAATTTACGATAATCCTTTTTCTCCAATGGGAGACATTCCTATCAGAAAGGCTTCCACTGGAAGCCATGGATCTGTAATTATTTAAGGAATACTTTTTAAAAAAACCTTTAATATATCATTTAATATAAATAATCCTTATCCAACCCTTACAGGTTCTATGTACAGTAGACCCACACAACAACATTTGAGAAGCAAAAAACCCATAACCAACCACAGAACCCTCAAAGAACTGCTTGCATTTATTTTTCTTAAATTGTTAATAAACCAAAGATGCAAGGAAATATTTTTATTTATTTATTTTAATAATGCTGTAGAAGAATGATTTTTTTCTTCATTAACAGAATGATTCTTTTAAGGTAAATGTGCTACTCATATGATTGGTCATTATTTTCTAAATACCTCGAACAGTGGAGCCACTTAACATTTAGTCTTGCTACACTGTTATTCAAAAGGTTCCTCGAAGGTTCTTTATGGGTTTATAAGCCTAAAAAAATGATTACTATGTACATGGAACCTTTTTTGATAGGAAACACTGACAGGCTTCTACACTTTAAGTCACAGCTGTATGTTGTTCATGCTTGAGGTGCTAGAAAACATATTTGAAACTATATTCTAATAAAATTCTAATTGGTAGAAAAAATGTAAAATAATAATAATATACATTTAAAAAACATATTTTTAGAAATGTATTTAAATTCTCGTATAGTGGTCGGCACTGTGGCTTAGTGGTCGGCACTGTCGCCTTGCGTCTCCAGGATCCGGCGCCCTGTCCGGGGTCTACTCCGCCTTGTGCCCTTTTCTTGGCATAGTCTCCTGGGATAGGCTTCAGGCCCCCTGCGACCCTTTATACAGGATTAAAAGACGACGATGAGTGAGTATTATATAGTGTGTGAATATAGCAATCAGTCAGGGGACCTATTGTGATATTTGAAACGCGGATCAAAGGGTTTTCTACTGTTCTTTCCTACTGCCTTCAATTTAAAGAATCTCACTTAAAACTGTAAAGGAGGAACTGAACAAACGTCTTCATGGCTTCTGTGCATAGTTAAATTTTTCTAGCTTTCTAAAAATGTTTCTCAGCAATGACGAGAGTTCCATAGAGTTCTTTACACATAAAAAAATTGGTTTTAAGACATCTTCAGGGATCCATTGGCTATTTAAGCATTTATAACTTTTAAAATCGATTCCGATATGAACTCATGGACCTTCAATTCTCCATCTTAGATTACATGATGGATGGGCGGACAATCTATAGTATACATTTAAAGAGCTCTTGTCGTTCATCTATTAATGTACAAGAGAAAAATTTATGTTTTCACTATGGAATCTGCGGACAGTTGAAGATTCTTTGCTTTGAAAATCCCTTTCAACCAAAGCCTTGGAACCTTCTCTGAAAGTTAAACACTTTACTACATAGAACCTTTAAATGTCTAAAATTAAACACTTTAATGGTTCCTCCGAAGGTTCTTTGGAAAATTAGAGATTTATCACTTCCAAATAGGAGTTTAGAATTTAGAAAGGTGGCATAATAGTCAGCGCAGTGGCCTCGCACCTCCAGGGTTGAGGGTTCAAGTCCCGCCTTTGGGTCTATGTACAGTACGTTGGGTTTGCATGGTGGGTTTCCTCCACAGTCCAAAGACATGCCTTCGCTTGTGCTCCGAGTTCCTACGGTTAAGCTCCAGGCTTCCTGTGACCCTGTACTGGAAAAGAAATATAAAGAAAAAGTTCATTTAGAAACCATAAATGTACTGGGAAAACTCACAAACTATCCACATATGGGTTTTGTGGTTAGTAAAATTTTCTTCACTTTCTAATTGCCTTTAATCTAAACCCTTGGGAACCTCTCTGAAAGGTTGTAGAGTTCTGAATGCAAAGTTTAAAGGTTCTCCAGATGGACCAAAAGGACTTGTTCAAGGGTTTCTTAGGAATTAATTGAACTTCTAAAAAAGTAAACTTTTGTAATAAAAAGCCCTCAACATGGAGCTTTTAAGATTTTCTCAGAGTGACGAGCCTTAAGCGGTCTACAGTAAGCTGTCTAAGAGTGTACCGTTCATGGTCAGTGCACCTAGTTCTCCTTGATGCCTATGAAGTGAACTGTGTTGGAAAATAATTCTCTAATTTCAGCATGCACTTGGGATCTGAGTGCTCCTTCCTCTGAAATAAAAAGAAGAATGATATAAATAATACAGAACCCGCTGAAGGGGACTGTATGAAATTTTGAGAGCTTCTTCTTTTGATGAGTGGACCGTTCTCAACTTTCCTGACTGTGTCAGCTACAACTGCTTTACGGCATCCTGCTGCGATGCTTAAACAGGAGATATTTAGCGATGCTACAGCTTTACTTCATGAGTTAGCATGTCACCTGTCAGGGAAATTGCGTTTTGCTGTTGAGTGTGCAGTTTGAATCACACTCATCTGCCACGTTGCACTTGTCTCTCTATGAACTTGCTTCTTTTTTTCTATTCTCATTTCATTTCTATAGTTTATGATTTATTTTTGTTCGATAAGGATCCTTAATGAACTAACCAGGAAAACTCTAATACAACATGGAGAAGTAACCTCAAAAAAAAAAAAAAAACACGCATGCTGTTTTTTTTTTCATTTAAGTCTTTTTAAGCCAGGAATTTGCTAATTCTGATGGACAGACAGGTGGAATGATCGCCATACTGTACATGATGGAACATCCACAGATATGCAAGTCATACAACATATGTTACAGAACGTCTGTCCGTTCATATGTGCATGCAAACACATACAGTATGTTATGGCACATTTGTCCATATGTACGCTATGGAATGTATGCTATGCAACATCTGGAATCCTGCTCGATCGTGTGTATGTTGTAGAACATCTGTCCATCCCTAAAATGTCCATCCTTATGGTACGTATGTTATGGAACTTCTGCATGTACTCCATGGAACATATGTTATGGAATGTCCTTCCGTACATGTGTACCCTGAAAACCCGATTAAGTTGGCAAAACTCTAAATATTTGAGGTAATCAGTTACATCAAATTTTTTAAGTACTAATTTTTTAGTTTGTTGAACTTGTTGCAAATCAAATAAATTGTTGCTGACAATCCGGCCCGGGAATCGAACCCGGGTCTTTCTCATGGCGGGCGAAACACCCACCACTGAGCCACAGGTGCGCTATAGATTTTTTTTATTGGTGGAACTTTAAGGTGACAGTTACAATTATTTAAAATATCAAATTTGTTCAGCTAACTTGAAAAGTGTCATTTCTACAAACTCATAAATACCAAAAAGTTCTGAATACTCAACAAGGTCTATTAATTTGACCTAATTGCAATTATTTAAGTTAAGAGTCCTCAATGAGTTTAATTACTGTGAGCATTAAGGTTTACAGTGTGCTGTATGTATCTTATGGGATGCACATAAAACAAGAACAACTGTTTTCACTTTTGATATAGCAATAATGAACAGTTCCTTCATTCTCTCTCCCTCTTTCTCTCTTTTTCTCTTGAAATCAATAAAGCAAGAAATGCAGTTTGTCTTCTTACTAAGAAACTGCAAAAATGCACAATCGCCTCTGTCCTGAAGATGTCAGGAATTATAAGCTTACAGCCTAATTTCAGAATGTTACAAAGTGCTGACACTGGAGACTCCCTCCACAAGTGTTCATGACGGACAACACCATGTTTTAATTCATGCGTTTCAATTCATTTACATGGCGTGTCTGTCGTACAAATTCCCACAAATGCACTCGTTACTATAGAAACCATATTGTGTTATAACGCGACTTTTATCGGCGCTCCTGCTACGGACCATGAGCGCACTGTATGACTCAATTAAAGCATTTTTGTGAGCGTTTGTCTTTAAAAAAAAAAAAACGCTAATTGTAGTTTAAATTATCATCATCGAGTGACACTGTGCCCAGTGAAATAATTGTAGTGAGTCCAATAATTGTTTTTTATAGACTCAGGTCACTTTATAGTCACCAAGGACATCGGTGGTGGCCACGATTGTTTGTTGCAGCTTGGAGGTCTTTATCATGATGACAGCATGTCTGGTGTTTCTCTCTATAATCATCCACTCAGGGCAAAGTGCATTCCCAAGTTCATTTTTTTTCTTCTTATGAAGTGGAAATGACAACAAAAGAAAAATATCTCAATACGAGAGAAAAACAACATGAACTAGAGGCTCCCAGCAATCAAGCCTAAATTATAAAACATTTTAAAAAAACCAATAATAAGATAAAATATATAGAGATACAGACTGCATGAGAGATTTTTTTCAGGTCTAATTGACTAACCACGTAGGAGAAGAAAATTCCAGCATTGGCACTGTTACATTCACAGAGACCTGAGAGTCTTTGTTTGAGCTGAAGTTAACGCAATTGGACATTTTCCTTTTGAGATTAAGTCAATTTGACAGCAGCGAATATAAATAGAGAGGCAAGAGTAGCTGAAGAGGGGGATAGGTGTGAAGGGAAAGTGTGCGTTCATTTGAAGAGGACTCACTTCTTTTTAAAAAAAAAAAAAAAAGAAAGAAACAAGATATTAATTCAAAGATTACATCCAGATAAGGGGGGAAAATAAGGAGGAGGAGGAGGAGGAGGAGGAGGATGAAGAGTAGGAGGAGTTGTACGTTCCAGATGTACAAGTGTATATATTAATATCAATAGTGCCACCTAGTGCTATATGATACTGTAACGAGTCGTATACAGTATATATAGTTGTAGAAAAGCTGGGTTTTCACACACTGGGTCACACATACAGTATATACTGTGTATCTGCTATTTCATTAGGGGTTTTTTTTTTTTTTTTTTTTGCCTTAAGGTAGAAATGACTTAATTCTTCATGGCACACATTCAACAAGGATTTGGAAAAATTCCTTAAAGATTTTGGTTCATATAAAGTGACCTCATTGTCATGTTCAGGAACCCAGTATGAAATGATTTTAGCTTTGTGACATGTCCTGGCCTCATCAAGGGATGGACACGGACAGCAACAATACTCAGGTAGGCTGAGGAATTTAAACCAAGTTCAATTCGTACTAAAGGGTACAACGTGTGCCAGGAAAATCTCCCCCACACCATTTCACCACCACCACCACCCGCCTGTACTGCTGGGACAAGGCAGGACGGATCCATGCTTTTATGCTGTTTATCCAGATTCTGACCCAGGCAACGTTTTTTCAATCTTTTATTGTCTGATTTTGATGAGCCCATGTCAGTTGTAGCTTCGGTTTCCTGTTGTTATGTGACAGGAGCGGCACCTGGTTTGGTCTTCTGTGGCTGGTCAGAGATCCTCTTGGGCCTACCTCGGTTGTAACTAAATGTTATTTGAGTTAGTCTTTACTTCCTACAACTCGAACCAGTCTGCCCATTCTCCTCTGACCTCTGACCTCGACAAGGCATTTTTGCTCAAAGAACGTCCCTCACTGGATCAGTTCCTTTTTTGTTTTAATGTTCTCTGTAAATCCTAAAATCCCAGAGATGGTTGTGTGGGTAAATTCAGTTTTGGAAATACTCAGGCACCAACAACTATGCCACGTTCAAAGTTACTTAAATCACCCTTTCTTCCCCGTTCTGATGCCTGGTTTGACCATCAGCAGATCGTCTTGACCACTACATGTCTACATGCCTAAATGCTTGTCTACTGCCATATGATTGGCTTAATAGATATTTGTTGGAGAAAGCAGTTGAACAGCTGCACCTAATGAAGTGGCTGATGACGTACAGTATATACGGTGCATATATGTACTGTATATGTGCAGTGTAGACCGTTTAAATATATTACACACATGCAGTATACATATATACCCAAACATATTTGTGTTCCTTTTTATCCATTTATGTTTCGAGAAAAATCCACTTGAAGGAATTGGATGGAGAATATGCCTTATGATAAAATAAATAAGGACACCAGGCACGTATTTATGGCATTCATCGAATGAGATTCAGTGGCTGTTTTTCATCTATTTCAAAGCGCAGTCACGATAATGGCGTCTTCCGAAATGGTGTGTCATCTCGAACAACCTTGCATCCTCATTACAGACTGTGCTGCTCCCTCTTGATGTTCCTTTTCATATTTTCCAGCCTGAGTTTTTTTTTCCATCAAGGTCCGACTCGAAACACGCCGTGCACTCTTAATAAATCAGTAGGATAATTGAATGAAGTATTTGTATCAGAAATTGTTGAATCATTTCCTATAAGTGCAGCTTAGACATGTAGTTTATATGAATAAGTCAGTTTTGTGTTGATACATTAGCTCTTCTGTCGTTCACAGGAACTTGCATAGCGGACACTCCTTATACACTGATGTGTAATTGTTCATACAGGGGATTTTTTTTTTTCATGGAAGGAGTCTCCAGTGTTAGTGTCAGGAAGGAATGAATGTTTATTGCAGCTATAATGCAAATGAAAACTTACTTCAACTAACAGGTTTCTTGTTCTTCCAGCAACATCAAATGAAAGATTCTCTAAAAGAATCGATACATATTCAGCGGAATCCTTTATCACACTGGATAATAATATATGCATTTGTTGTAGGTTGGCGCTAACTAAGTACATTTGCATCATTACTGTACTTAAGTACATATTTCATATATCTTTGCCATCTGTCTTATTAATGGATACTTTTTTACTTTTCCTCTACTACATCTTTCAACAAATATCTGTACTTTCTAATTTACTACATTTTTGCATATGACATTGTGTTACTGTAGTGTGTGTAGTATTTGAAGTGGTGAATGCTGACTATTATATGTAACTGCATGAGAGACTCTTTTACTATGATTTAAAGACTACAGTGAGCTCAGGACTTGATAATTAAGTAAAATTGTAAGTTAAACTTGATTAATTACATTTGAAGTACTTCAAAAAAGTGCAAATATAAATGGAGGACTTCTCATTTTACTTAAGTAATTACTTTACCTGGGATATCACACATATAGGATTTGTATACTTTGCCCACCAGCGATGTGTAGCATCAAAAATTGTTACTGATAAAAATCAAGTTATTTGGAAAAAACATTTGACCCTCAATTTGGTTGGCTTCAATAAAACAGATCATGATATTATTTACAAATTATGCTGTGAAGTTCACATCACTTATTATTTCACTTACACACCAACTTAATGGTCCATATTTTTATTTAATATGAATATATTGGAAGAAAACGATCCCAAGACAAATCCATGAATTAAAACACATAACACTCTTTAAAAGAAAGAAGCGTGTTTAATACATGACTAAGATATCCAGTGCGCTGCAACGTTTGAGCTGAATTACAGGAAAAATGAGCTCTTTCACCCCTTTCACCCTCATTGTGCACTTTTGCCTTTTATGGAGATGCATGGGCCTGGCTAAATGCAAATCAGCTGCACCAGGAACGTGCTTGAAGATTAGCGTTCATCAGCTTGCGCATACAGATATGAAGGAACTCTGCAAAGCTTTTGCGTATCTGATGAGAATCTTTAGTTTGGTTTGGTGAAAAACATGTTCATACAACTTGCCTCATGCCTCATAAGATGCGTTTATGACCTTCATAGAAAGTCTTCGAGAATATCTGTAGCTAATACGACTCTCTGCATCCTGTAAGGAATGAATGAACTGTTTTGTTTTTGCACTTTGATTTATACTCATATATCCATAATTTCACACTCCAGCATACAAAAACTTCATGAATATATAAACACAAGCCCACAATATTTATGATCCTAAATGAGCTCCAGTGTTTGAGTCTCTTACATCTATACGTCCTTCTGAGAACCCCCTTCATTTCTCCTGATGTCCTCATCACCGCATCTTTCATCTCTCTTATTATAATAATCAATTTCTCTTTTTTTTCAAATGCTGATAGTATGGATTTGCAGCTGAGCCGCAAGACTCAATATACGAACCATCATTTCCATTTCCAAGGGATGTTTCGAAAGGAAAAGGAAAAAAATTCTGGACCGGTCAGCACATGTTCTGTGAGCCGTGTGGGGTCTTTTGTGCTTGCCATCCTCATTTAACTGGAGCAGAAAATCTCCAGAGTACATGACCTTTATTTAATCACTCAGCATTTGGGGAGGGTGTGTTTGTTTCTTTTCCCATCCGTGTGCCAGCATCAAGGTAAATTAGGCCTCAGTCATCCATGTAAAGCTTAGCTATCTAATCCCGAACAGGGAGCATGAAGAGCTCGTTGCTTATGCATGACCAAGTCGTGTGTATACTTATACCGATCAAAACCTCCAGTAATAACACAGCAGTTGTCGGGATACCGAATGTATTTTCACTAATCTTGTTAGTCAGCTAGCTAACGTAGATGTAACCTTACAGGATTTCTGAAGGGATATGAAATCCATTCTAATATATATATATCATTAGTATTAGCGACGTGATAACATTTTAAAAACCAGCTGTTAGGAAATTTCTGAAATAAATGTTCTAAAGTATTGATAAGGAAATCATAACGTGGCAACCAACATGAAGAGAAATTGCAACCACACTTCCGACTATTCCAAAGAGGTGTTAACAATATGATAACGATCTCCTACTGTCCCATAAACAGATAGACGCTGACCTAGACACATTGGAGGAATTTGACATACGTCAGATGCCCAGCTTTTTCATTTAAGGAGGATGGTACCATCAATTTTTTGTGCACCAAAGATTCTGACCAATGAAGACAATGAGGACAAGCCAATACCTTATTTTATCTTCGGTGAAGACTCTTTCGCCTTGAGAACTCATTTAATGAAGCCCTACACGTAGATGTGGACTTACAGATGAAAAGCTTGTGACCAACTACAGGATATCTAGGGGGAGACGGATTGTGGAAAACGCCTTTGGCATCTTTTCCAGTGACTGTATTTTTGTGATTAACGATGAGTTTCTTATTGTAAAGTTAAATAACAATTTTATGTAGCTTGTACAGTGTGCTTTAATTGTAAATAGGATTTGATGAAACTTGATGTATGAATATTATAATGATATTAAAAACTAAATTTTACTCATGTTTTACAATGTTTTTAATTAAATCAAATGACCGAACCACGTGTATTTTAGGAAGAAAAATTATATGGGAGATTTGTCATCAGACTTTGTTATGAAAATAACAGAAATGGTCATACCACAGATATTTTAGATATCTATTTTAAATATTTAAAACGGTTCTATATTCCATCAGACTTTAAGATGGATGGATGGATGGATGGATGAGTACTTTATTACTCCCAAAGGGAAATTGTATCATTACAGCAGCCAGTTCACATAATATAGTTCACATAAGTAAGCAGCAAACAAGAACTGCAATGAGGGAGGAAAAGTACAATTAAGTAGTTTACAATGAAGGTGCATTAATAAACACTGTTAACAATTTAAGGTGCATTATTGAGGTAAAATTGTGTCAAGTTAATGTGTATTAAAATCAAGGTGCATGATGATTGTATATACCAGTGGAAATTAAATTGTCCATAAAATGTACCAGCAAGTAGTAATGGAGAGAATGAACCAGCAAGTATATAACCAGTAAATACTAATAAAAAAGAGGATGCAATGAATGAAGGATGTGACCAACCTTCAGGAAGACGGTGCATTTAACAACGACTCAATAATGGTGACAAAAAAATTAATTCTGAGGTGTTACCAAACGAAAATATTTGGACATGCTCGAATTTCCCTCCCGATGCTAACGTCACTAACGAACACGACAGAATTCACACCGAGCCGAAAAGAGGCCATAAGGAGCCATTACTGACCGCTACCAAGCTCTCCAGAGGACGTAATGACTTTGCGTGTAGATACGGTAGCAAATCCGGCTGAGTGTTACGGGAGTATAACTAACCTGTCAGGAGTTCTGTGAGGATTTTATATGCTAGTCAACCAGCTAACATTAAGAAATCCTGTCAGCTAAAGTATTTAATTGCTAATCAGCTGCCGCGCATTAACCAGTCTGACAGGATCTTTGACAGTATATTGAGCACTTTTTAGCTTGCTAATGTTTGCTAACCAGAAAAAATATTTTCTAAGTATATCACTCGCTGGTTAGATGCCTTTCATTAACAAGTCAGACAGGGTTTCTGAGAGTATATGATGTATGATATGATATGATATGATATGATATATAGTAACTTGGGTGTACACAGGGAGCAGCTTAGGGATGCAGTAGCTTACTCTTTAAAAAGTGTAAACGTGCATAAAAAGGAAAAAAAAAACACAGACAAAGCATAAACACGTGATCTATGTAAGTCTACGAGCACAGCAAGCTTAGAACTTTTGACCTTACTTTTACAACCTATTAGCCAGAGTGCTTTTGTTTTTGGTATATTATCATCAGTGAAGCATTAATAATATTGTAATGGATCAGTCACTGAACAAGAATATCTAAGTGCGTAATTCTTTTCCCCTCTATTGCCTGTTATAAAATTAAAGTATTTCACAGGTGAGGCACAAATTCCATCTCCTTCCAGTTCTCTATGCAATGCTTATTTATGTAACATTAGGCCTGTGAAATAGATCACTGCTGGTAACTGGCAGGACAAGTATCTGAATCTGAGGCTGAAATGCACATAAACTTTTTAATGTTGCTGGACAAATATGAAATTAACACAAATTAGCAAACCTGACAAGCTTTCTCAAAGTATTATATGCACTGTTCAGCTAGCAAAAATTAGCTAACCTGACAGTATTTCTAAAAGTATTACACACTTTTCAGCTAACAACCTGACAGGATGTCTGAAAGTATTGTACTCACTTTTTTTTTAGATAAGAATACATTAGCTAAACTGACAGGATTAAAAATAAATAAATAAATAAAGATATTTTCAGCTAGCAAACATTAGCCAATATTTAATGATACTATATGCACTTTTAAGCTAGCAAGCATTAGCAGAATTTCTACAGGTTTTAAGGACATTTTTAGCTGGCAAACATTAGCAAAACGTACAGAATTTTTCAGCTAGCAAAAATTTGTAATCCTGACAAGATTTCTAAAAGTATTGTACACACTTTTCGGCTAGCAAATATTAACAGACCTTACAGGATTTCTAAATATATTGTACTCACTTTTCAGCTAGCAAATATTAATAAACCTGACAGGATTTGTAAAGGTATGATACACACTTTTCAGGTAGCAAACATTAGCTAACCTGTCAGTATTACCAAAAGTATTGAAAACACTTTTCATCTAGCAAACTGTAGCTAACCTGACTGGATTTTCAAGCATATTGTAAGGACTTTTTAGCTAGCAACCTGACTGGATTTTTAAATGTACTTAGCTCATTTTCAGCTTGAAAACATTAGCTAACTTGGCAGGGTTCTTAAAGTAAAATATCATTTTATATAATTTTTGCTAGCTGAACAGTGCAGCTAGCAAAAATTAGCTACCCTGACAGGATTTCCAAATGCATCGTAAACACTTTTCACCTAGAAAACATCAACTCTCACCTGTACACACTTTTTAGATTAGCAAACAGACAGAATTTCTGGAAATCCGCACTTTTCAGTTAGCAAAAAATTAGCTAAACTGACAGGATGTCTAAAATTATTGAATGCACTTTTCTGCTGGCAAGAACTAGCTAACCTGATGAGATTTCTCCAGAAGTCATTTAACTTTTCATGTCACATGGTCACATGCCGTTAACCAGTCGGAATTTAAAGTATTTCTGAAGTTGCAGTACGGTCCATAGGATCAGATCCCCTAACCAGAGGTGTTGAAGACGACAGGAGACACGGCACTGAGGGCTTTATCATGCGGCAGCTGTTGCTCAGAACCTGACAGCATCAATCACACACTCAGTCCTGCTCTGTCAGAAACTCTCCATCACTGCTGCTAAAAAGACAGGAACATGTACAGTGTGTGTGTGTGTGTGTGTGTGTGTGTGAACTGTGTGACAGCTCTCATTCTCTTTCGTGTTTGATTTATCTGACCAAAAAAAAAAAAAAAAAAACAGACAAGAGTGCATTTTAATTTAATAACAAATCTTTTAAATTAATTTAAATCCTCAAATTACTACATTAACAGAAACATTATCCTCTGGAGTGTTTATGTTTATATTTATGCAACGTTATTAAAAAGCTAAATCTAGAAACTAAGGAGTTTGCTTTGTCCCTCTAGGGGAACCCTACTGTGCACAATGTAACTCAGACATGACTCCAACTACAAAAATAAAAACAAACCATAGGAAGTTTAAGTATTTTTCCTTTGGAAGAACATTTCTTTTTAGACGCTTTTTATAGATCCCAATAAAGTTGTTTGTTGTTGTTTGTAATAAAAATGGTAAAAATAAAAAAAATACACTTATGTATGCTTAAATACAGTTTTAAATATAAGCACTTAGGAAGCTTAAAAAAAACTATAACACCAAAGGGTTCTTTGCTTTTTTTTTTCTTTTTTTTTGTCCCTCTAATGGATGGTTCTGTGTAGTACCTTACAATAAAATGTTACTTCAAAATAGACCCCACTATACAATACATAAGTGTAAAAAATGGTAAAAATCTGATCATGGGGATTCCATAACAGTGCTAGCAATATCTGCTAAAACGCAAAGGCGTCTGACTTTCTTCTTTCTTCTGGATCTCAACAAAACCAACTAATTGCTTGCCGTCCTCCAGAATCCTCCTTTTGCTAAGAAAGCATCCTTTATTTAAAAGGAATCAGCAGGCACACAGATATGACATGTTTAAACCCAGATGGCACAAGAAAAGACGATGTAAGTCCTTTAAGAGGACAGACGCATCCACATTAGACTCAGATAAAAATCACTTATAATTACGAATGTAAACCATCGTGATCCAATCTGAAAAAGAAAACACTAAAACAGCATCTTGAAACACTGTTGGTGATTTATAGGCGGAGAATAAACATGAAGTTGATACCATTTCTATGCATCTTCCACATGCTCTTGCACCAGGTTAGGTTGAGTGCTTTCACTGATGTCATCAAGGAGTTTCATAACAGCTTTAAGAATTCTCTGAAGGGCCTACAGTGCTTTATCTCTGCAAGCTCTTTGGACATCCAGCAGCTTCGTAAGCTCCACACCCGGCTGTCAAGGAAACAGAGACTGCGGCATTTTCATTGCCATGCCAGGGCAAAAAGCATACAGCTTCTCAGCAAGGTTGAAGAACGTCACGAAATGCTTGTTAGACTTTGAGGTTTCCACTGGGACCAGAATCTAAGAGTGCACTTTACTGCATACTCTGCTGCATATAATGAAGATCTCACACTACACATTACACTTGCTCTTACACACACACCCCCTCCCTCCCCAGAAGTTCTAACAGCCAGACAGCCAGGAGCAAAGTTTTACGTTTCCTGTTTTAGCCTCTTTTATTTCACTTTCTGTCTCCTTCATGATGTAAGCACACAGTTCTTCATTTATGTCACGCTGACTTTTATTAGATGTCATTGACACCTGGAGACTTGTCTTGTTAGCCTCCAATCTGGCAGTATTTCATAAATGCATCATCAGCACAAGGTTATAGTGAAAAAAAATTACAATCACAAGTTCAAGCAGGTTACCGTGGTTGTTTCTGGAGATGCTCTTCTCATCACGTTGCAATGCTGGTCAGGACAGATTTACTGTCAGCTCAATTAACCTGGTCAGTTTGTCTGTCTTTCTCACTCTCTGACTTCTACCCCTTTACACCTGATGCATCAAATGAAGACTGCAGTGCATTTTTATGTAATTAATCCCTCTCACGTGTCATGTCATGTGTGTTAGTATTACTTTTTTCTTTTCTTTTCTTTGCTGTTATTAGTGATGGGAATCTCGTTCATCAAAATAACTAATTTTTTTTTGAGTCATTTACTTCATTTCATTCTTTTGATCAGAATTTTTTTTTAATTGACATTTTCAATAAACAGACCACCAACTTGTCTACATACACAAATTTTGGCTATAGTTCCATTAATGAAAATATTACAATGCAGCTAAGGACATATTATGATAAACAGAATGAGCAGCTCACCATCATATCTTCTGGTCCAAGTCGTTCGCTCTTTTGTCCCGTGACTCCCATAGACGCTATACACTGCATAGCATCTATGGGAGTCAGGTGACAAAAGAATGAACAACCCAGACTAGAAGACTCATGAGAAGAACCGCTCAATTCTCTTTCCTGTGTAATCCACTACCTAGCGTCTATCACATCCCCTGTTATACTGAACTTCCAGCCTCCTAACACACAGTATGACTGCAGATCAACCTTGTTATCCGTTAGCACCCAAATGAGGATGGGTTCCCTGTTGAGGTTCCTCTCAAGGTTTCTTCCTACTACCATCTTCCTTGCTACTGTAACTGTCATCCTCGGCTTCCTCATCAGGGACAATCTTATCATTTTGATTCACACACATTCACATTTCATACAAACTTAAATAAATCTTTTGATTGTGTTGCGACGATGACAATTGTTAAAAGCGCTATAAATAAAATTGAATTGAATTGAATTGAATTGAAAAGTCTATGGGAGTCACGTTTAAAAGAACGAATGATTCAGACCAGAAGACTCGAGAGATTACTACACATAGACGCCCAGTCGAAAATGAACGAATCATTCTCTGAGACTACTCGTTCTTCTGAGTCACGTTCAAGACTTGTTCATAAATGGCCCACCTAGCTTTTATACTTTTCTTCAGATAGGAAACAACAAAATATTGCGTTTCAGAGAGGATCTGTAGGCCCCTGTATAGTAGCTTTACTTGCAATTAACTCCTCTTCTTCATTAACACCTGGTGCTTGTTCACGCCCTTCCTGTGCGATAGAGAATTCTTCCTTTTTCTTACTCTTGACTCTTGATCTAACATGTATGAGAGCATTGTTTCCATAGCTGTCACTGCATGTAACTCTGCTCTGGACCTTTCTGCTGCAATGGTGGCGGTGCATCCTCCTGGATCAGTCCATCTAGAAGACAGCTGCTACCTTGGGCTGCCTGCTGGAGCTCCCCGCTGGAGCTCCTCCTTGGTTTTCCTTGTTGGCAGGCGATAAATGAGGAAAATCACTGTTGTGCATGATAAGTAATGTTTGACCTCCCAAAAATAGACCAACAGTATGATACTATGTTGATTTGGATAAGATTGATTGGTGACAGGGTTGATGTATTACACCAGTGAGGGGTGCTTCCCACATTCCTGAATTTGATCCCAAACTTGTGTGGGCTCAAGATGGTAGAAAAAATTGTAGGGTCCATTGCCAGGAAGTTCTGTACAGCGTATCACAGTGTGTGAGAAATCCAATGTGTCAAAAATCATTTTCAAACATGCCCCAAAGTATGATTCCAAAGGTGGAATGGAGCAGTTTGTAGAACCCAAAGGTTATTGTTGACTAGTAGAGCTTTAAGCTGTCACTACTTGATCACTTCTTAAAAACCTCTCATACAAGGGATGGAGCAAATCTGATACAATGGTTAAACCTGATCATGCATGCTAAACTACTACATACATTGTTTATTAGAGTATTACTTGGCCCGATCATAGCAACTTCAATCACAGGTCTCCACAAGAGCAGTTTTTGGATGGAAGTCGTCATGTTCATGGAAGATTGTGAGGTGTAGTAGGTACTTCACAGACAGTTTGTGATTGCACACGCTTTCAAAACGTTTGTAAATGCTTGACGGCCAGTCTTAACAGACTGTAATTGTCAGTAGCCCATCTTCAACTTCTCTACCACATAGCTATGTTATCTACAGACAAATTTGAATGGCCTGTTTGTGATTGTGCAAAGCCTTAAATAATAATTAAATATTTAAGGTAAATACTGTGGAACCTTGGATTACGAGCATAATTCATTCCGGAAGTGGGCTTGTATTCCAAAACACTCGTAAACAAAATCATAATTTCCCATAAGAAATAATGAAAACTCAAATTATTCGTTCCACAGCCCCAAAAAAAAAAGTACAAATAAATCCTGACAGATAAGTGTTTCCGTTGGTGCGTGCAGTGTGTGTGTGTGTGTGTGTGTGTGTGTGTGTGTGTGTGTGTGTGTGTGTGTGTGTGTGGAATTCCCTTGCCTCATTTTACACAGTAACACTCCTCCTCCCTCTCCCCACCTCGCTTTTTAAGATTCACAACAAACACACACACACAACGGAAACACTGTTTAAACAGGAGAAAAATAAATCTTTCTGAGACTGACATGAGCGTATATTAACGGACTCACTTTTTAAGTTTCACAACAAACGCATAAACACAGCGGAAACACCGTTTTAACAGAAAAAAAGCGAGACTGGCATGAGCGCATACTAACAGAATCACTTAAGTTTCACAACAAACTGACACACACACACACCGTTTTAACAGGGAAAAAAGAAATCTCTCTGACCTGGCGTGAGCGCATACTAAGGGAATCAAAAGTAAAACAAAAAACAAATGAACCAGCACCTTACCTTTGAAAAGAATCGCGACAGAGCAAAGTTTCTATGTGTTTGTGAAGCCGGGAGGGGGTGAAAAGGTGAGAGGGCGTCTGTGCGTGTGTGTGTGTGTGTCAGTGTCAAATTGTGCGCTCACACTCATAAGAGACGAGCAGAGTTTCTGTGGGTTTGTGAAGCCGTGGGGGGGGGGGGAGGTGAGAGAGTGACGCTCGGTGTCAAAATAAGAGTCGCATGTGTGATACATGATACTCGGCGCTCGTAAACTAATACTTGCTCGTTTTTTCCATAAAATTTTTTTTTAAATCTTTGCTCGGTTTGCGGAACACTCGTAAACCACGTTACTCGCAATCCAAGGTTCCACTGTATATGATATATGAGTGTGAGTCAAAAATGTACCATGTATTTTAATTATCATTTAGAGAAGGCAAAAACATAATTTTTCGGCATAATCTCCTCGAGTGTCAACAGGAATGTGTGGACGTGCATCATCATGCAGACGCCCTTAGATAGCAGTCCTCTGCGTTCAATCCAAAGTTTAGCACTTCAATAAGCGTCTCATTGTAACGTTCAGCACTGTTGATTGTTGAACTTTTTCATTGATTAATTTTCTAGCTGATGGTTGACTTTCGAACTTTTTCTCAGGCAGAAATTGAGGATGATTCTGTTCCATGCTCTGCCGTTTATTCTCAGGCCAGTGGTGAGGAATCCATGTCTCTTCATTAGTAAAGATTCACTTTAAGAAACTCTCACCTCATTTTGAGTATTGGTCCAAATTATCTGTGCTAATATCCAAACAATTTCTCCATATTGCGTTTCTCCAAGTTTTCTCCACCTTCAGATGACAAAAACAAAAAAGAATCACTGCCCGCTGCTCTTCTTTCGTGCAAATCACAAGTGGGGTATCTATTTTTCTTTGATCGCAATTACAAACGAACTGATGTAACACATTCACACCTGAACGGTAGAGACTGGGGAGACAGTAGCCTTGAACAGAAAGTGCTGATAAGACAGTGCAGCCTACAGAAGCTTTAATAAACCCGAGGTGTGGATCATTTTCAAAACAACAACTCTCAAATTAGACCCTGTAAAGACACTGGACTGGCCTTATTTTTAATGACTTGCCTAAACTAACATTTCTGATATTCAAATATGATTGCTTAGCCTGTTTACCACATAATGCAGATCTATTTCTCACTCACTCTCACTCACTGTCTATATCACTTTATCCTGTATTCAGGGTCGCGGGGGGCCTGGAGCCTCTGCCAGGAGACTTAGGACACGAGGCGGGGTACACCCTGGACAGGGTGCCAGTCCATCACAGGGAGGCAGATTTATTTGATTCAGGGAATATATAGGGTTCACTCATTTTCATTGATGATGCTGGTTTCTGCCAGGCCAGGTTGCTCTATTGCTTGTTAAGTTCAATTGTGGTTTAACTGTGGTTTAAAGAGTGACAAACACTGCCGAGGCTTAAGGCAAACAGTATCATTACCTGCATGTTCCCATTGAAGGCAGGTCAGGGAGACGTGGATGCTGCACCGCAGGGCGCTCGATTGTGACTGTGGTGTCTGTGATATAGAGGGTTGGGCAGGTGCTGGCGCAGTCCTTTACAATTAAAACACAAACTCACATGTCAGGCATTACGACGCTCTTATAATCGATGATCTGTACTATGGGACAAATGATAGATAGATAGATAGATAGATAGATAGATAGATAGATAGATAGATAGATAGATAGAAAATACATAATGTATATGAATATAGCAACAGAAACCTGTAATGTGTTAAATACTGTATGTTTTAAGGTGATTTAGCCAAACATGTTCAAAACTGACCTGAAAACCGAAAAAACCAAAGCAGAAGTGCTACGGTTCTTATGAATATATATGAAGAATATATAACTAGGACCACTGAGGAACCTTATAAAATATTAACCCTATTTTTAACCGTTTGTTTACTTGTTCATTTTTGACTTGGGTAACAAAATGGTTATCGATCTTCAGAAAGGGTTCTGTTACTTAAAAAAAAAAAACTTTAGAAGGCTAAAAAACACTTGGGATTTTGAACA
This sequence comes from Clarias macrocephalus, assembly GCA_011419295.1. Taxonomy (NCBI): domain Eukaryota; kingdom Metazoa; phylum Chordata; class Actinopteri; order Siluriformes; family Clariidae; genus Clarias; species Clarias macrocephalus. The sequence continues at coordinate 47,781 of JAAGKR010001347.1, forward strand.
ATTATTTAAAAATTGTAATTCAATGATTTTTTAATTAATCTTTTTGGTTAGCATTGTTGCCTTGCACCATCAGGGTTGAGGGTTCGATTCCCACCTCAGGGTCTGTGTGCATGGAGTTTAAATGTTCTCCCTGTGCTTGGTGGGTTCCTTCCGGGTACGCTGGTTTCCTCCAACAGTCCAGAAACATGCAAATTTGACTAATTGCTCAAAGTATTATTATTATTATTATTATTATTATTATTAATATAATATAATAATAATAATAATAATAATAATAATAAGTGAGAGAGAGAGCGCGGAGCGTATCATCAGTTCTTTAAGTATTTTTAATTATTAATGAAGGGATATTTCTTGGAACATATTTAATGTAAAACACTTCATTACAAAGTTTTACACGTAATGTTTAATCGTTCTTTTTTATTTTATTTTTTTTAAACAAATCTTCTGTGCTGAGTATATAAGCATATACTGTATATAATTATAACACAAGTTAATTTTTATGTTTTCTTTTTGAAAGTTTTTAATGAAATGTTAAGATTTAATTTTAAGATTTAAATTGTGTTAATGTAAATAATTATGATTATCAAACCTGTTTTGGAAGTTTTAAGTTTTTATTAACATATAATATGATTTAGCTCATGCCAAGGATTTATGTCAAGAAAGAAGCAAACAGATCTCTTATTCATAATTATAATTATAATCATATAATTATCTTGTAATTATCATCTTATTAATTATTATATTAAATACATTCTGAGCTACATCAGAGTCAGTTATGTTAATTTTTAACTGAGAGTTATAAGTTAGCAAAGACTAACACTGCACTTCCTTTAAATATTTACTCCTCAGACTGAAGGCTTATCGGTGGATGCTGATCTTCAGCAGTTAGTGTTAAATATTAGCGCTGGGTTCAATCCCTGAGTTTGTATGAGGGTTGGGCTTCAGGAAACGAAATGTGGGTTGGGGGGGGGGGGGGGGGATAGAAGGGAAGAGAGACGGGTACAATTTAACGCCTCATTATGCAAATTGATCATCTCAATTGACCATCGCGCTGATAATGGCAGGGCCAGACTGCTGGGGAGTTTCGAAATGCCTCTGGAAAACATCAGTTAAATGTCCCGAGAGCTAAAAATAAGATTTGGAAGAAAATTGAAGGAGACAATTTGGATTTGTCTCAAAGGGGGCGAGGACACGACTGCAGCAAGTAGCAAAGGAACCAATGGCTACGACGGTCAAATGACCTGAAATGTCACGTGCAATTAAGCGCTAAAGGACAGCCATCCAAGAAAGAAAATAACGAATAAAGATGAATTTGACTTCTCAGACTGGCATCGGGCTTTGGCATTTGCTCGCGGGTTAAAAACTAGTATGGCCTTTGTTATTAATTAAGTTTTTTCCCAGGTTGGCAGGATTTTTTCGAACATGGCGATGAATTAAGCGCAGTACAGATGAGATGGTCCTGTCAGTGCCTAATTGCATTTATCGGCCTGGTGGCTCTTCTTAATCTTGGATTATGATGATGCATTAGCAGCTGTGCCTTATGTTTACAAGGCATTCATCAAGGTAATGGGACAAATTCCCCAACATCACGTTAATCATGAGCTGTAATGGACCTGTCGTTATCAGCATCCAGTCTGTCTACATTCCAGCTTTTAAATCGCCTCCTTAGTTATTTTGGTTCATTTTTATAGACCGATACAGGTGTATAAAATTATAGAAATGTGTTAAACATGATGTGTGTAAGTCAGAAGCAGTGGTGGCTCAGGATATAATTTAAAAAAAAACTCCATACATGCGGGAGTATTCACAGCGCTTCACTTTTCACTTTCCACATTTTTCTAAGTTACAGCCTTATGCCAAAATGGATTTGATTCATTATTTTTCTCAAATTCTACAAACAATAGCCCATAATGACAACATGAAAGATGTTTGTTTGAAATCTTTGCAAATTATAATTTTTTTCAAATGAAAAAACATCACATGTACATACTGTAAGTATTCACAGCCTTGGCCATGCCACTCAAAATTGAGCTCAGGTGCATCCTGTTTCCACTGATCATCATTGAGATGTTTCTACAACTCGATTGGAGTCCACCCGTGGAACACCGTCCGGCCAAAGTGAACGATCAGGAAGAAGGGCCTTAGTCCCCTTAAAGGTGACCAAGAACCCGGTGGTTAGTCTGAAAGAGCTCCAAGGTTTCTCTGTGGAGAGAGAAACCTTGTCTCCTGTCTGAGAGGTCTACAGACAGTTCCTTGGGCTTCATGTCTTGGTTTGTGCTCTGACTTGCACTGTTAACTGTGGGACCTCATATAGACAGGTGTGTGTCTTTCGAAATCATGTCCGCTGTATAACAGCCATGTTTTCTTTCTAAAGGTTCATTTGTGGCTCAAAAATGTGCAAAAACCCGGCATGTGGTCAGATGCTCTTTATGAACTGCTTGGTATTAATGAAGAACACAGTTGGGAAACATGTTCAGAACCCAATCTGCTGGATAACCTATGGAAAAACAACATAAATATTTAATAATAGGAGAAATCACTCACAGGGCTGTCGATTATAAGCGCTCTGCTCTCGCAGGACATTTCAACTATTGCCATCAGATTACAAAATGAAAGGATCACATCCACGTAAATCCTGGACAATCCTTTGCTCGAAGATTTGGACCAGTTTACAAGAAGCATAATCTCCTCTGTGCTGTAAAACGTAAAGTCACAGCTCCTACTATAAATGTTACACGGACATCTTCTCAACAGAAAACTTCGCCGAACCAACCACTGCACACTTTAAAAGTAGGAATCAGTGCATAAGCCCGTGCGCTCATCACTACACCACACGGAGGCGATAATGATAACGGTAACGTTGTGCAAACATCTAATTATAAAATAAAAACTTGATGCACTATACTGATAAATTCATGAAATATTTTCCGTTGTGCCTCTTTTCACAAACACCATGCACTGTCCTCGAGAAAAAAAAAGAGAAGCACAACCGTTTTTCGCTTAGATGTCTGTGCTTCTAGTTTCTAGGCCAGCTGGTCGTCCTCGCCTCATTAGTTCAAACAAAATAAAAAGGTCTAAAGTTTATTTATCCAGAATCCAGTGTGTGTTCCTGTCGTTTCTCAACATGAGCACCCGAATACCCGTGAAGTGCACCATCAGGAGGGTGATGGATCAAAAATAAAATCAATCACCAGGCAAAACATTTCATCTGACAACATGAGCTGCGCTTCACTGCTCAGAAGCGGAGAGCCTGGCGACGGGCTGCAGGTGAACGCAGTAAGCAGGTGGACGTGGACGATTTTCTTCTTCTTCTTCTTCTTATTATTATTATTATTATTATTATTATTATTATTATTATTATTATTATCTGGAAATTCCTAACCATCTACTATTGATTTTTATCAATAACCACCTCTGACTTTCCACCTTGTACTGGGTTGCACTTATTATCAGATTCCAGATTACCCTTCATAAAAAAAATCTTTTTTCTAATTTTTCATTGTAACGTACCGCTGAATCTACAGTACAACGATACATCAAGCTTTACAGTAATACAGTAATGGCCTAGTATTAACTTACAAATAACAAAAGACATATCAGGCTAATTGGCCTGTGATGGACTGGCACCCTGTCCAAGGTGAACCCCGCCCCGTCCCCGGGCGCCCTGGGATAAGCTCCAGGCTTCACACCACCCTGTATACAGGACGAGCCCGGGGGAGAGTGAGTGAGTTACAGGGTAATCGCCCATAAAACGCACTCTGTATATCCTTTGTGACTGTTAGGACTTTTAAGCTGAAATAGTTTTTTCATTGTTTTGTGCTTTACTTTCACAAGTATTTTACAAAAAATAGCAGACAATGGACGATCCTCGCAGAATGTGTGTTGGTATTTGTTTACGCCAACAAAGGAAGAAAAATAATTCTCATTGCTACATTGGTGACATAAATGGAACAAGCAGACACGATAGCTGAGATACACATTCGGCACACAGGCATAAACAGCCATCATTCGGGCGTAAAAAGAGGAAGACTGCCAACAGAGATATTTACGATCGATGCTGGAGACGATAGGAGATAATAACCAACTGAAGGTCGATTGTCTTCGGATTGATCACCATAAACAACTAACATGAAGAGATTAACGCTTGATTGACAGCCAATGACGGGCGACATATTGAAAACCGCTACAAAAAATGGCTGCAATTTCACTTTCGTTCTCAGTTCTTTTGTCAACATACGTCATATCATCATGTGAAGAAAAAAAACATATACAATTCCAAATAGGCTAAATATTCAACTTCTCCAGCATCAGATTAAAGATGAAGCTGCTATCGAGTTTGACACAGATATGACAAAACAAGAACAAGAAGATGAATGAGTCAGTGATCTTGGGTTCGTCCTTGGTTGCCCAGACGTGTGCAGTATGGATGCTATGACCCCCTCATGAGCATCTTCTCCCGCAACAACAAAAACAGTGCAGAAGTAGTTCAGTGGTTAAGGCGTTGGACTACTGATCGTAATGTCTTAGGTTCAAACCGCACCACTACCACGGTTCTCCGCTTGGGATAAAGGCGTCTCCCAAATGCCATGAGTGTAAAAACCACCCTTCATGACTGCGTTGCATTTCACCGTTATTTTAAAGTAGAGCCTTAATATATTCCTGGAGTTATTCCTTTTTCAGTTGCTCCCATTTTGAGATCAGCGAATCAACACATATCAGATGTGGCACAGGTTGCCCTTCCTGATAAAACCCTCCCCAAGTTATGAGCACTTGGAGGGGCACTGGCTCATCCAACCTTCCCAATGGATTGGGTTGCTGCCCTAATGACATGCTGTCTTTACTTAATTTGAATGTGCACGTGAATGAATTGAGATGCATTGATACAGTTGTTGTTGTTTTTTTGTTTTGGTTTTTTTTGTAAACCCAACCTGATTTGATTGTGTATGTACAAACCCCTGGAGTAATATCAAATTCCTCAGAGTCACCTGAGAGCAGGATTGAGCAGAGGACCGAGCCCAGGCTACCTGCGTTGCCCATCACACCATTGCACTGCACATCAAGTTAATTTAATACTTTAATCATGTCTTCTTGTCTGCGCCAACATCCGCTGGCTTTTTGAACGTAATTGGATCACGGTAATGAATTCACTATGTGAACTGATCACGCTCAGCCGACATAATTCAGACTAGTAGATTAAATGCTCCTTAGGTTGAATTTAATATAAGGAATGACATCATATTTTGAACAGATATTTAATAATGAATACAATATTTAATATTAATTTAGCTTAAATTCGGACCGACTGCGTAGTCACCTTTTGGTGTAAATCACGAAGCCTTTTTAAAGAAAGACTTCCATTTTTATTATGTTACGCAGTGTTGCATCAGTCTGCTGGTTGTGCAGGTTTGAGATGTGAGTTTATACACTCGTAATCTGTATGAAGCTGATAGTAGCAAACTAACTGGCTTGTATCAGTCCTCTAACTTACATACCAATAGTTGGTTGAGGTGAGAGTGTTATATTGCACACAGCTCTAATTCTTCTCTACTTTGTTTAGGTGTGATGACGCGAGAT
>JAAGKR010001347.1:58847-129733 GCA_011419295.1 Clarias macrocephalus
CAATGAAAGAGGGAAAAGGGCCTTGAGAAAGAAATTAAGAGAAGTGAAAAGAGCAGGCATAGTCAAAGCTAGACCAGTTCAGAACAGTCCCCCCGGTGAGTCCTGACATGTCCAAAGACCTTAATGCTCGGCTCTCTTCAAATGTATTTCAGGTAAGTCCACATTTTTATTGCCGTTCTTCCTCAGTTACTGTAGTGCCCACTCTGGTATTGTTGCATTCACACTGATTCTGCCATGTCCACTCTGTTATTGTCATGTCCACACTGTTATTGTCATGTTAACTCTTATTCACTGTCCACACTGTCACCCCACTCTTATTCCCCTGTCCACACTGTTATTGCCATGTCCACACTGTTATTGCCATGTCCACACTGTTATTGTCATGTTAACTCTTATTCACTGTCCACACTGTCACCCCACTCTTATTCCCCTGTCCACACTGTTATTGCCATGTCCACACTGTTATTGCCATGTCCACACTGTTATTGTCATGTTAACTCTTATTCACTGTCCACACTGTTACTGTCACCCCACTCTTATTCCCCTGTCCACACTGTTATTGCCATGTCCACTCTTATTCCCCTGTCCACACTGTTATTGTCATGTTAACTCTTATTCACTGCCCACACTGTTACTATCACCCCACTCTTATTCCCCTGTCCACACTGTTATTGCCATGTCCACTCATGTCCACACTGTTATTGCCATGTCCACACTTTTATTGTCGTGTTAACACTTATTCACTGTCCACACTGTTACTGTCACCCCACTCTTATTCCCCTGTCCACACTGTTATTGCCATGTCCACTCTTATTCCCCTGTCCACACTGTTATTGCCATGTCCACACTTTTATTGTCATGCTAACACTTATTCACTGTCCACACTGTTACTGTCACCCGACTCTTATTCCCCAGTCCACACTGTTATTGCCATGCCCACTCTATGATTACCTGAACACCCTATAGTTGTCCACCCTGTTATCAATGTGTCCACTCAGTTACTGCCATGCCAACTCAGTGTGTGAGCCTGTCACTTTGTGATAGTTGTGTCCACTCTCTTAGTGACTTGTCCACCCTGTTGTTGTCCTGTCCACACTGTTATTGCTATGCCCACTCTGTGATTGTTGCATCCACACAGTAATGTCATGTGATTCTCTCTGTCATTGCATAACCACCCTATAGTTGTCCTTTCCTCCCTGTTATCGATGTGTCCACTCCGTTATTGCCATGCCCACCGTGTTATTGCCATGTCCACTCTTATTCCTGTGTCCACACTGTTATTTCCATGCCCAGTATGTGATTGCTTTGTGCACCATATACAGTCCAGTTATAGATATGTCCACTCTGTTATTAACATGCCCACTCTTGTTATAATTATTAGTGATTTGTAAGAGGAACAGTAAGCTTTGACAATAATTGACAATAATTGGTATTAATACCACAGGAAAGCAGTGTAAATGTGAATCCACAAAAATCAAACCTGATGAAAGGCTTAAAAATAGAGATGAATTTAGCAGTTATAGCTTCCTTTGTTTTTATTTTGAAATCCAACAAGTTCACCGCTGCTCTTTAGAAATACAGATTTTATGATTTTTTAAAATGATTTCTGACTGGGTGAACTCACCGACTGCAAACAGTCTAGTAAAGTGGGGGGAAAAAAAAGTCTGCTGTAATCCTTTCAGGGATGAAGAAAAGCCCTCCGATGGTTTTATAAATGAAGAACGCTCTCCAGAGCACAGGTCTCTCTTACTCAACTCGTTCCCTGGAGCACCGCAGCACAGCAGCGTGCCCGGTTCAAACCCATGAATCACTTTCACCTCGACATACTCGGCTTCAGTACGTTTCAGTCACACAGCGACGGTTTTGTTTTGCTTAAAGGAAAATGGTTCTTTCTTTCTTTCTTTCTTTCTTTCTTTCTTTTTGCTAATTCAAATATTAAGAAATATCATTGGTTGTAGCTCAGAGTGTGTCTTTTCAGCTGTTAAGGCCAACAAAAGAGAACTAGCTTTATTAACTTCACTGTGACTGCAGCTAGAAAAGAAATTATTGTGATTTTAGGAAAATAAATTTTGTCTTTGTACAAATCAGTCTTTTCAGAAGGAATAGTATGATTAAGATGCCATTTGATTCTTACATACAGCAGAGCAATACATACTGTAAAAAAAATCACAATCTGTTAGAAATAATAAAATTTCCAACAAATTAGAATGAATGAGAAATTCATTAGTTTAGCACCATGGCCTCACACCTCCAGGGTCTGGGTTCATTTCCCACCTCGGGATCTGTGTGCATGGAGTTGTCCCCGTACATGGGGGGTTCCCCTGGGTACTCCGGTTTCTTCCCACAGTCCAAAGACATGCAGATTAGGAGGCTAATGGTGTCCCAAATTGCCTGTAGTGTGTGAGTGTGAGTGTGAGTGCACTTATGCTCTGTGATCCATGGTGTACCCCGCCCCTGGGATAGGCTTCAGTCCTTCCATGACCCTGTACAGGAAAAGCTCTATGGGAAAGAATGAGTGGATTAAAAAAATTTTTTTTTATCTCATTCAGGAAGACAATAATTTTTTGAATCTGGGTCCTATTGGTGTTTGTCCTCTGACGTGATAACCTTCTGTGTTCCATCCATCCATCCATCCATCCATCCATCCAGGAACCTTTGTCGTCCAGCTAGGGACCGTGGAGGTCAATGGTGACCTTTGTATTTATTCCCATTTTTACAGCTGTGGTAGGACCTCTGGTCAACATTCACACACGGCTACACAGGCAATTTTGGAATGCCAATGTCGATTCCACATGTTTTTGGACTGTAGGAGAAAACCCACAAGTACGGGGAGAATATTCCAGAGGGGAGAATCAAACCCTGACCCTGAGCTAACCAGTACACCACCGTGCTGCCAACCTTCTGTGTTCAGGCTCTAAATAAACTCTGAGAGCATCCAGAATTCTGGATTCTTCTTCTTATTATTATTTTATTTTATTATTATTATTTTTAAATAAAGCGTGTGATAAGTAATGTTTAGAACACCATGAACTTACATAAAGCCATCACACAACACCCCAAAGTGTTTATTCCTTTTATCCCATAGCAACTGCAAATTGTTAATTAATTAATGAATTAATTGTGTAATTTTTTATCTATATAAAGTTGCGCATAATGTTAACGAGATAAGTTTCTGTTCTCACTTAAAGCAGCTGTAAACAGACATTCCAAGCCTCTCATTTTTCTTTCTCTTAAAAGAGAAACACTGCAAACTTTTCTTTATTAAGGTTCACACATTTATATAATATGACGAAGTTTTTAAATATGATTTGCCAAATAAGTCCTTGTGAGTAAACTGTTGCTATAGAAACGACAACTTACTAGAACATTACCATAGAACTGCGCTGCTGTCCGGGCTGCTGTTAAAGAGAATTAATCAACACCGTCTGACCAATCAGGATACAGAATTTAGATCTCTGTGGTATACATCGTTATTAATCCCACTTTGAAAGAAAACGTTACATAAGGTTTCTTTAGAATGATATTTCAGAAGTAGGTGTGAAATCCTTCAGTTAATCTAAGCAATTCTTACAAATATAATCCTTCATGTGGGAAGTTTGCGGAGGTCTGTTTGCTTTTTGATTATTGTGTTGAGAGAAATACTCATCTCTCTCTCTCTCTCTCTCTCTCTCTCTCTCCCTCTATCAGTTAAAGTGAACTTTATGATGCTTTCAGGAAACTCGTTAAACTGGATTGGTTTTGACGTTTTGTGGGATGCGAGAGGTTTTCTAGCCAGTCATGTGGCCTTTGAGCTGTAAACAGTTGTAAAAATCTATATAGCCTACAGTAATTGCTTCATGAACTATTTAGTGGAGTTTATTATATATGAAGGTTTTGCCGTTTATAAAGACAATCTCGCACTGATAGGAGCGGGCTGGCGTGATTCCTCCGGGGTTTAAGTCATTATTAAACTCAGCAGTGCTTTTTATAGAGGAGAATGATGTTATCAGGAGTTAAATCGGTTTTAAGAAAGTGGGAGAACTCATAGTCTTTCATAAGCGGTCCACCATACTGCACTATACATACACCATATACTGTGTGTATATATATATATATATATATATATATATATATATATATTAGTTAGTTAAACTTTGCATTACTAGCATAATTTGTTCCAGAAGTACAGTATGCTTGTATATCAAATCACTTGTATATCAAAGTGAATTTCCCTTAAATGATGTCTTCCACAATTCAAAAATATTCATGCAAAAATAATTAATGCACAATATGAAGTAAAAATGAAATAAATTAACCTGGACTTTACATTTTTAAAGAAACCCCTTTATTCACTGGATCTTTAACAAGGAATCTCTCTAATGACACTTAGCTTTACGGCCACACACACACACACACACACACACGTGGTCATAAACAGTTTTAGTAAACAGTACATGTGCTCACGGATGTCAACTATACAAGTGACACACACGCCCACAATGTGTTAGAGAAAAAAAACATTGGCTCAGTTGTGATCACGTGCCGCTCGGGAGACAAAGCTCATGCATGCTAGTAAGCTAAAATGTATTTGCAAATTTTGTTTGTCTTGCATAAAGCTCGCAGACTTTATGAGAGTGATGAACTGAATTTTGTTATGCACTATAAAAAAATAGGTAAAACAATTCTACGAGATGTATAATCACTTGTTTTTTTTATAGTTGTTTCTATGACCAAAAAATAATAATAGTCTTTTGTGAGATTCTACCTTTTTGTGGCATGATTCCTGATATTCCAGTAGCAGTAAGATTTATACACTTTAAAGCTGCAAGACTTCCATATAAGGATCCGCCCCCCCTCATCATGACGCATTTATTTATTCTTTTATTATTTATTTATTGTTTCCTCAGTAACGTGCCATAAAGCTGCAACAGGTCTTCATGATTTTCGCAGCAGCACTAAGGTACAAATCTACAAGATCCAGTTGACATTAAACACTGAAGCGTGGGGCGAGACCCGGATATTAACCCTGAAATGTTTTTCGGGAGTGTGAATTTTTAAGGTGAGGACGTGAGCAGCCTCAGTAGTCTAGCTGTGTTTTCTTGTGTGGGATTTTCTGCGCGCTATTTTCGATCCGTAGGTCAGTCTGAGGCTTATGCAATACCGCCTCAAAATAAATCCACGCTTTATTTTTTTTTCTTTCTTTTTCTTTCTTTTAATCGTGAACGTTCCTCTTTGCTGGCTGTATTCTTCTTTCTTTGTCTGGTATCTTGCTTTCCCTTTTTTTTATCTTTCCTCTTGAAGCATTTTAAGACAGGAAGGTGAAAACACATAAAAATACAGTGTGAATAATAGTGACTTGTTTAATGCGTTTTAGACGTGGCCTTTTCGTAATGCGGCGTTGACGTGTTTCTTCCTGGCTTTTGTTCGCAGCTTTATATTTCAAATTTCCTTTCAGCGATTTCTTTTGAATGCGGCTCCCGCAAGTAAACCGCGGCCGTTATATAAGACGAGATGTGACACTTTGATGGAAACCTTTCAGTCTCTGGCCCGGTTTGGTTGCAGGTGGTTCGGAAGAATCGCGCTCTGTGTTTTACACTCGGGCGGATCTGAGAGCTCATGTTGTCACGGGGAAGAATTTGTCAGTCTGCAAGCGCTTCGTCTGCACAGCATTACATCTGATGTTGGAACAAAAGCTTTGCGCTGGTGGGATTGTTCTGTTCACCTGATGTTTTTCCAGCTGTCACCTTGTAAACACGAGCTGGTGCTGGAATGTCAGGAAGCCTCAAGATGTTCTTGTGTAAACATTTGGGATTAGATGAAAAGGTAGTGTGAAGAAGGAATGCATTCGGGCCTACAGCAGTTCTCAGGAAATTTGCAGATTTGCAGGCTTCAGAACTAAATTAAGCTCTATGTTTTCTATTTCCTTTATCAGTCTTGTTGTTATTATTATTAATGTTATTATTGTTATTATATTTTTTTTTACATTTTTGCCTTCATATGTGTGTGTGTGTGTGTGTGTGTGTGTGTGTGTGTGTGTGTGTGTTATTTTAACACCATTACATTAACAGGTGAGAAACAAATGCTGTATCTGCATTTTCTACACCAGAGTTTTGTTGTTGTTGTTGTTGTTGTTGTTGTTGTTGTTGTTGTTTCTATTTGTTTGGTTTGTTTTATGGAGATTTAATGCTCATATATTGATTTAATGCTGAGATCTTATGTGACAAAGGTTTTTTTATTATTGAACAATTAAGTGAAGATGTAGAGGAAACACAGAGGAATTATGATAAAGAACAATAAGAAATTAGTGTGTGTGTGTGTGTGTGTGTGTGTGTGTGTGTGTGTGTACAGGTCAGAAGCAGTGCCCGGCGGGTATGGTGGCACAAACCTCACAGTCCTTCAGTTAAAAGCGACCGAGTCGGCACGGATGATGATCTCATGAGTTTAGTGAGATCCATGATGGAGTGTTTAACGCCGGCCATTTAATAGTCAGAAACATTTTTCCAGTGGTGAAGCCGCGTCCGTCTTTTATGACGCTTTTGTTTCTATAAGGCTGCGAACTTTCCTATATCTTTCATCACTTCCACTTCATTCTGATATTAATGTGTTAAAACTCCCACGATCTCTCTCTCTCTCTCTCTCTCTCTCTCTCTCTCTCTCCACTCCCACATCGCACCAGTACATGTTAAAATGGTTTTTGTTCTTCAATGTTGCAAACGTGCATTACACAAGGTGTTTGGACAAACATCTAAAAACTTCTTTTGCTGGAAGAAATAAACAGACAGAGATCATCACGAGTGTGTGTGTGTGTGTGTGTGTGTGTGTGTGTGTGTGTGTGTGTGTGTGTGTGTGTGTGTGTGTGTGTGTGTGTGTGTGTGTGTGTCTGTGTGTCTCTCCCGGCCGAGGCGCGTGTCAGAGCGTGACGGACCCTTCAAGCAATTCTTCAATCATTTTAAAACTTAACAGACACTCAAACCTGCAAGATGTAATATGTGGCACAAATGTAGCACTTAAATTTACATTTAGATTTAAAATCTAAATTAAAAACTTTTCTTTTCTCATGTGCCTAACTTGAATCTGTAAGGACTTGCACTTCATGTCTATAGGGCACCATATTCTCAGGACTACTTTCTCTTTTTTCTATTTTTTCTACTTTTTTTTTGGTTAAATCTTATTGCGTATAATAACCGGATTCATTTTAAACTTCGTTTTAAATGTTCACAAATCTTATGCGTCTTCTTATTTTTCATTTTATTTGTGAGCCGCTGTTGAATCGCCTCGTGGTGCCTTGAAGGTCCCATATGTTACTACTTCTTTAACGAGTTAATTAATTAATTATTAATTAAGCACTAATTATATTTCACTCCTCCTTCATGCGACTGTTTCAGTGTCTATGTAAATGAGCTACTGCTGAGCCACGCCCATTCAGGGAACAGCAGAGTTGAGAAACAAGCGGAAGGAGCTCTTCTTATGTGAGGTCACAATAGGGGAAAATCCGATTGGCTTGTTTAAGACTTGGGCAACACAAACATGGAAAAATGACAAAAAGCAGTGTTTTTTGTGTTATTGTTGTTCTCATTTTCTTTGTTTGTGCACGCACATATAAACGTATGAAAGAATATAAGTAAAATTTTAAAATGTTAACTGATTTTTGTACAATAGGACCCCTGTAGCTCCAGAGTCAAGGGTTCGATTCCCGTCTGTGTGTGCAGTGTGCATGTTCTTCTCGAGCTTGCTGGGTTTCCTCCCACAATCCAAAGACATAACTGGTGTTTCCAAATTCCCTGTAGTGTGTGAATGTGAACAATTGGCACCCTGTTCAGGATGTACCCCACCTCGTGCCCCGAGTCCCCTAAGAGAAGCTCCAGAGAATGAGTGCGTGAGGTTCCCTCTTTAAACAGATCTGCATGTTATCTGAATAGAACCAGTTTATTTAAATTAAAACTTAGTAGAGTAGATTCATGTTACTGGATATTGTTTATAGTCATAATAGAAGTTACAATTCATAATCTGCATGGCCGTAGGATCCCAGATGCTATTTTCAGAACCGTGGCTCTACTGAGAAAATCTCCAAAGCAATCTCACTCTCTCACTCATTGTCTATACCTCTTTATCCTGTATTCAGGGTCGCAGGGGCCTGGAACCTATCCCAGGAGACTTAGGGCACGAGGTGGGTACACCCTGGACAGGGTGCCAATCCTTCACATTCACACACTACAGGTAATTTGCGAACGCCATTTTCAGTCAAGTGCAAATGGACTGAAAAGTGACAACGGAGCACCTGGAGGAAATCTGCAGAACATGGAGAACATGCAAACTCCATGCGCACAGAGACGGGAATCGAACCTTCCTGAGATTCGAATGCTAACCTCTAAGTGCTAACCACTAAGCCACCGCGCCGCCCAATCTCCAAAGCACTGAAAAGTTAAAGAAAAACGTAAACAGATGTTTATAAGATCATGTTGGGCCATTATGTTGCAGGGTGCCAATAATTCCGCACTTGCCTGTACCAAGAGATTTGTGCCCAATTTGCTTTAATTCTGTTACATTACTGAGATCATTGGTGTGTCTGTAAGATCAACAGGAAGCAGCTAACAGGATGGTAAAGCAATGTAATGCTGTAATGCAGGAGAATATTTGCTCAGCGTTTCTGTTCTCATTCGGAGCACAGAGCACCGGCGCACCGCTAGCAGCCGAGCCCCATAGCGGGTGACCTTCCGAATGAGACGGCCTCCCAGGCATCGGTGATGAATATGCATTAGAAAGATTACAATGAGGTGACAAGGCAGGTGCTCTCATCCAAATACCAGCACAGCTGGCAGCCGCTTCTTCACCGCTCACTCCTCTCCTCTTACATAACTGCGACCATCTATCTCGCTCAAGTCTTTGTTTCAAAAAAGGAAAAAAAAAAGGCTAAGCATACTGTTTTAAGCTCTCAGGACTCATCTCAGGAGTTATCGGATCACAGTGCGGTCTCATTGCATTGTCCCGTATATAAATATATCACTAGCACGATTATGAATTATGATGTCGCAAGAGGGAGGGTGCTGAGCTAAACCAGCCTCCCTTCAGGAGGAGCTTCGACCATCTGTCAGCGCTGAGAAGCTGCTGTGGCTTGCCATGGGAGATTCAAACCTCTACCGATTACCCTTCCCTGTCAGAGAGCTAACAGAGCAGAACATTCCGGATAACGGAAAACCAGGCGCTATTGAACCATGTCCTCCATCTTACGCCAGCCAGGAGCGATTTGCATAAATAAGCTATCATAGCCATGATGATGCTGGGATGGGTGTTTTTTTTTGTTTTGTTTTTTGCCTTTGGACTGCAGATATTTGTTGTTTTGTTGGTCAAGGTGAGAAAGAACCCGTGTAAATATTTAATCCGTAAACAATTGAATTAAAAACTGCTCTCGAGCGCAGCCGAGGCAAACTCGAGAAAGAGAAGGGATAGAAAACACACCGGTTTGTAATAATACCTGTATGTAAGGAGTAAACCACTCTGTGTCAAGTTGTTAAAGGAAACTACGCAATGTGCTGTTTAGCATGTACCACTTAAAGGTGATACATTTTCCATTAATAAGATGATCACTGAAATTTGCCAGTGTAAATAATTACAAGTATGATACATCAAAGCATAATCACTCTCTCATTCATCGTCTATAAGGCTTTTCCTGCACAAGGTTCGTTCGAACCTATCACAGCACAAGACAGGATACACCCTGGACAGTCCATCGAGGGTAACAAGGACACACTCACTCACACAATACAGGGAATCTGGGAACGGCAATTAAACTACAGTGGAACCTTAGATTACGAGCATAATTCGTATTCCAAGACGCTTGTAAACCAAATCAAATTTTCCCATAAGAAATAATGAAAACCCAAATTATTCGTTCTACAGCCGAAAACAATAAATACATAAAATAATTAATACAATATATGAAGTAAAAATAAAACAAATTAACCTGCACTTAAAATGAAAAAAAGTAAAAATATATCCCGACAGATAAGTATTTCCGTTTGTGTACGCAAGCGCCGTGTATTTGTATGTGTGTGTGTCTGTGTGGAATTAGCCCCTTCCTTCGCCTTGTCTTAAACAGTAAAACTCCTCCTCCCTCCCCCCACCTCGCTTTTTAAGTTTCACAACAAATACACACACAACGGAAACACTGTTTTAACGGGGGGGGGGAATAAATCTCCCTAATGACACTCGCATGAGCGCATACTAACAGAATCACTGCTGTAAAGTAAAAAAAAATAACAAATGAACCAGCACCTTACCTTTGAAAAGAATCGCAACAGAGCTGAGTTTTCTGTGTAAAAAAAGCGTGCGTGTGAAGCCAGGGAGGGGGGTGTAAAAGCGAGAGTGTGTTTGCATGTGTCGGTGTCCAATTACGTGCGCGCACACACATAGGCCCATGAGTATAGGCGAGGGAGAGAGAGATGTATGTGTGTGTGTGTGTCGGTGTGTGTGGGGAACACACACATAGGAGGGAGAGGGAGATGATGATTATACCAGGAAGAGACGAGCACTAAGACCCAGCAGGGGAGATGATTACCCATAATTCCGCAGCACAAGAGAGAGAAAAACATTGGCTCATTTGTGATCATGTGACACTCTGTGTCAAAATAAGAGGTGCATGCATGATACATGATACTCTGCACTCGTAAACCAAGACTTTCGCTCGGTTTCCAATTCCAAATTTATTACAAATCTTTGCTCGTCTTGCGGAACATTCGTAAACAGTGTTACTCGCAATCTAAGGTTCCACTGTAATCTGCATGTCTCTGGACTGTGGAAGGAAACTGGAGTACTCGGAGGAATATGCAAACTCCACACACATAGACCCAAGACGGAAATCGTACTCTGGAGGTGTGGCGCCACGTTGCTAACCACTACGCCACCGTGCCGCCAACACATCAAACTTTTTATCCATTTATGGATAAATTGATTGTCGTGTAATGTCTGTTATACATGTTCTTGTTCTCTCTTGCATTATAGTAACTATAAACAATTGTTCCCTCATCAGCCTCGGTTCCACAGCACCTCTTGACCAACCAGAACCCAGAATTCATCTTCACTATTTTTACAGTATATATATAGATAAGCAATAAATAGAGTTTCTTTGACACAGAATTAATTTACTTTCTATAGTGTAATACAGGTATGTCCTTCTTTATTCAACATTTATTCATCACATTACTGCACAGGGAAATTCTTTATCGTTCTCATATCCCAGCTATCAGTTAGTAGGCTGGGATCAGAGCGCACGGTCAGCCATAACAGGCCCCCCTGGAGCAGACAGGGTCAAGTGCCTCACTCAGGGGCCCGACAGCGGCAACCTGGTGGAGCCGGGGCTCGAACCACCGACCTTGCGATCAGTAACTCATAGCCTTGACACACTGGGCCGCCACCGCCACCCCTACTGGGTTTACTTCTGTCCTTTCCATGAACAGTAAATCATTAAGGTAATTTTGATCTTCACTTCTATGCCACTGATACAGTTATCACATTAAACCCACTGACAAGGTGACGTGAATTACATTCATTTTCTCGGTACAGTGGCACCTGTCAGGAGGTGTCAGTTCTCAAAGTCAATCATGAAAAATGGGCAAGTGTGAGAAGTGACTTTGACAACAGGCAAATTGGGATGTCTAGACGACTGGGTCAGATCTTCCCCAAGACCAGCAGGTCTTCTGGGATGTTCATGTCTGCAGTACCCAAAGTGCTCCAAAGAAGGACAACCGGTAAGCCAGTGACAGGGGCATGGACGACCAAGTCTCACTGATGTGTGGGGAGTGAAGGTTAGTCCGTCTGGTCTGATCTCACAGAAGAGCTCCTGTAGCAAAGGTGACTGCTGTCTCTAACAGAAAGGGAGATCAAGTTCAAAATGTCAACTTGATTCAAATGATCCATGGAGGCACCAGCTCTCCACTTACAGATATCCAGATACCGCAGCACATTTTTGACTTACACAGTGCACCTTCTGAGGTCTTGTGGACATCATAACTCCGCCCGTTTTTTTTTTAGTGGCAGAAAGGGGACGTATAACAGTATAAAGTTTACAAATTCATAGTCTGCACATTTACAGAAAATCTAAGACGAAGGTTGTAGCAGGAGATTGAAAAGAAAAACCTAAAATTCTGACAAAGAGAAATGCTAATGTTAACCGCTAAGGCAGCCTGATATACTGTTGTTCGTTTCACCAGGGGACTTGACGAGTATTTTGTGAAACCAAAAGCGACTCTTAACAACCTTTGGTGTAAACATAGATGGTGGTCAGTATAACTGCACCGTAATTGAATAAACACAGACGAAATAGGAATTGTGTGAAAGACACCGAGAAACTGGTGCATGCTTTTGTAACTTCTAATGTGGACTACTGTAACAAGTTGCTGCCCCGTTGCCTCATTAAAGAAGATTCAGATGGTACAGAATGCAACAGGCCGCTTCCTCAGCAGGGGAAAAAAATCCCAGCTCATTACTCTTAGGCTTAGTCAGGCTATGCTGATTGTTTATTAAGTTCTGCGTTAACTATAAAATCCTGATCATGGCACATTTTGCTGGAAATGGTAAACGGTCTAGATCTTACTGATCTCCTGAACACTTGAGTCAGAGGAGAAACCCTGAAAACGTCACAGAGATCGAAAACCATGGACTTTAATGTTACTGTTAATCAGCTTTAATGTTATTTATCCATATTTTATGTTGTTAAATATACTTGTAATAATTTATAGTATTTGAATAGATTTACATTGAATGCATTAGAAATACATTGTAAATCTGGAGATTGCGGGAAATACAATTAAATTCTATTACACTTTAAAAAAAAACATAGAAATCAAACAAAACCTATTCTTAAATGTTCCTAGATATTGAGATGTATCTGCTACTTCTGATCTTCTGATCTGAACAGCTGATCTTCATGTCTCAGAATAACACTGACTGACTGTCGCTGTGACTTAATTCCATAATGTCATACGTGTTATTTCATAGTTTAGAAATCTCAGCTGTTGTCCTAGAATGTAGAAAATAAATCACTAAACAGAGAAGCTTGCATTAGAAGGCGTGTCCAAGTCACATGGTATCAATATGGGGCCCTGGTGGTGTTCTAATGGGTAATAATGATTCTAATTCATCCAGTGGAAAAAGTCTGTCGTTTGTTAATTAGAGCTGTGGCGTGAGCTTTATAGTCTTAAACCCTTTCTCAGACAGAACACATTAGCATCCTAAAGGTCATTATTTATAGACATGGTATTGAAGTCCAGATTAAAATCCCATGATTTTAATCCAGCTAATGTCCATAAGAACATAATAATAAATATAATGACCTACAATTAACCATACGACTGAGGACTGTTTGTGCACACAAGCGTCTTCAGGTGTGTTCGAGCCTCTGTGTGTGTGTGTGTGCCGTGGCATGCAGGTTGGTAACTATGTGTGAAACTGGCACAGCTTTCTGAAATAGTGAAATTATCCTCAGTTTTAAAAGAAAAAATGTTATTATTGGATCCTGATGGTGCTCTCATGAGTAATAATTGCTCGAATTCATCCAGTGGAAAGAGTCTTAATGGCTCAACAGGTGACCAGTGACTGATCATAGATGTGTTTGGTGGATTCCTAATGGGCTTTAAAGGTCATAAGAGTCAGGTGGTTACTGATTGTAACCTTGAGCTAATATTCTATGTTTTAATGATGCTTGCATTCACTTAACGAGCTTCGGTAATGATGCCGAACCGCAGCGGAACACTAGCTTCATGAAATGCGGAACGCAGAAACAGCATTATATATCATCTATATAATTAAGAAGGTCCTGTATGTAAATAGGAAAGGTTATGTCTGTACGTTGGTCAGAACCCGATCCTTCAATGATACCTTTACATTTCATACATTGGAGGACCAGAAACCAGTCTCCGAACATTTTCTGTCTGTGTGTCTGTCCAGCCAGAAATACATCAAAATTTAATTAAACTTTGCCAGTCATTCGCGTATAAGTGAATTTTTGCCTGAAGTTAAAGTTAAAATCAAAATGTTGAGTAGAAGTGAAGTTATGCACTTGCCACACTATGAACCACAACTGCGCACTGCACATGCGTCAAACTGTGGGCGCGTCTTAAATCGACCACTGAGCAGAATTTAATGAAACTATTTAGATAAAAACCTGCACCAGGCTTATGAACATGTTATGAACAGTTACGTGTGGGATTTAATAATCTACTTTAAAATAAGCTACTAATGCGCTACTGCCTCAATGTAAACAAACACCTGCACCAATAGATATTAATTAGAAAAGATAAAATGAATATTTTTACTGGGATTAGTTCAGATTTTCACTTTGGCTGAAATAACAGCGCTGACGTGGTATAAGTGAATTTTAACACGCTGGAGTCGTTTTAAGACAAAACGTCATCTTCATCTGATCGACTTTTTCGAAGCGTCAGATACTTGACCTCACAGAATGTGATTTCTGTGTATTAATAAGTTAGACAGAGAGTTTCTGCCGTACAGAGAGACACACAGACATGTACGTGGGCTTCAACCTGAAATAATAATAATAATAATAATAATAATAATAATAATAATAATAATAATAATATCACTGATTACATTAACTTGAACCTTTTCACCTTTTTTTTCTACAAACTCTTTAACTGCCAACAGCAGGTACTTACTGTATGCGAGCACCATATATCACATCCACAGAGGGGTTTTTCTCTCTTAACATGCACTATTAGACCACTTTGGTTTTTCAGAATCTGAGAAACCGAAGATATTTAACGGCCTTGTCTTCTTGAGGGCGTGCAAACTTGTGCGCTCGACTCTAAAGTCGCAATACCGTCCCCGGTCAAAGGCCGAACCTCGGAATAAAAAGACACAGCAGTAAAAACAACAACAAGAGCAGCAACCTGGGTGTTGTGACTCAGAGTCGGTCCTCCTGGCTGTGAGAGAGCCCTCGGAAGCAGTGTGAATTTGGCAGAGGACGGCGTGTATGCGGAGGACAGGCTTTGGCTTGCTGAGCTCGTGTGGGTCTGCGTCCCTGCAGGACTGAGAACTAGCTCTGGGGGGGATGTCCAAACTCCATCTGGCTCAACAGCTCAGAGCCCTTCATGGCTAACAGAAAAGGCCCTCCAAATGCGCACTCTGTCAGCCATTTGTTGGAATTTGGGAATGAAACAGAAGGATCAAAGAAAATCCATGTACCTTTTTTGTTATTATTATTATCATCATCCTTCACTATTCCCCTGTCGCAAAATGCAATTCCGTGCAATTGTAGTTCTTTTGAAATGGTTATGCTGTGTGTCATCAGACTCGGTACAAATCACAAAGCGTACAATCTTCCATACAAAGCACACAGCAGCCTGAAGTGATTACACCCAGCTCCCAGCCAAAAGGTGTGACATTAGAGTGCCATCTAGTGGAAAGAATCTAAAGCTCAGCGAGAAAAAGGAAAAGAAAATGGGTTTAAAGAAAAAAAATAATAAAGACACAGTCAGAGCTTTTTATGTCTGCTGCAAGGATGCAGGTAATTGAAATTATATGCAGCGCGATGATGCAAGTGAGTGCAAACGTTTGACTCAGATCGAACTGGGCTGAAATTTCTGGCGAATGAAGCGATTGTGATTTACAGGCAGAGTCCGGTGATGAAACAGTGGAACATTTGAAAAATGCAAACGTTTTAAAGAAGGCTGTACGTCCACGAGTGATGATCCTGGCCGAGGAGGCTCGGAGCTCGCTGCAACCCTCCCGGGAACATTCAGATCCTGACCCACGTCCCCCATACAGTCCTGACCTCGCTCCAAGACATTTCCTCATGTTTGGCTCATTAAAGGAGTTCCTGGGAGGCCAGGCGTTTGAGACGTGAACGAAGCAGGCAGTCCGATCGTGTCTCCAGCGTACTTATAAAACTTTCCACCTTGATGGGAGTTTTTATTCTCATGACTGTCTTCTGTTGTTCTGTACAATCAAAAGTCCTGGTTTGACTCGATCTAATCCAAGTCAGAGTTTATTCCTAGAAAGCAATGGAACTCGTGACAAACACCAGGAAGAAGTGAACTGGTTGTGCAGAGGGACACAGATCAGGGAAGTAGTTAATGTACAGAGACGAGAGGAGAAAGCGGCACTTCAGTTCCTCAGTGATTAAACGGAGCTGTACAGCGGCGCCAGTCTCCTGCCAATTAATGCTCCCTCTCAAAAAAGTGCTACCATAGGCTGGAATTAATAACCTCGCGCCAAACACAATGTGCTGTAACATTAAGCAGCAGAGTGTTTGTAAGATACAGTACTTTGCTAAGGGTAGCATATTCTGATGGACAAATATGTAGCATGGACCGGCAGAACGTCGGCAGCCGTAATGTTTGCATACTTTTCTGATTTTGATCAGTTTTTATGTCACTGGCGTTTGGCAGTCGAAGCACATTCCCTGGCGCTTAAACGCACTGTTGGCAATGTAGCCTGATTTTGCTTATCGTACGTTAGCAGGCAAATACATGGTTAGAAATGAACAGCTTTGTACTTACGGCATTTGGCAGACGCCCTCATCCAGAGTGACTTATGTTTTTATTTTATTTTTTTGCTCATTTTACATCTGAGCACTTGAGGATTAAGGGCCTTGTTCAAGGGTCCAACAGCGGAAACAGTGTGGTTCTGGGGTTTGAACTTGAGACCTTCCGGTCAGTAGTCCAATAACCTTAACCACTGAGCTACCCATGCCCTTCTTTTTAAGCAAAAAAAAAAAAAAACTATTAAGAATTTTTAAGCTTTGAAAACTAGAACATGAGCTGTTGAATGCAGTATAGATTCTGCCAGGAGCAACAGTAGAGCAATCAGCAGTGTTATAAGGGCGTGGCATCGGCCACATGTGTAAGCAAATGGCTGCCAGGGGAAAAGGTTTTTTTTTTTATGTCAAGTGATCTTTTCACTATATTTCAAGATATTTTGCCATTAGATCATGAACATGGAATAATATTTACAGTACAATAACAAAGATAATTTCATGTTTTAACACGAAGATACCTTGTTACAACTTGGTGTAATAATAAACTTCTTACATAAAATGTGAAACTATTTATTTTTGTTAAATATTATTCTGTGGCAGTAATGCACTTCTGTAGTAACAGACCAAAAAAAGGTCCTGACTTGATCTTCCTGTCTTGCTCGATGACTCACGCTATAAATAGATCTATAAAAAGTGCATATGTGTCACACTTGACATTAGCGTAGCGTTCAACTGGACCGCTGGTTCTTATGTGTACTATGAGTATTATAGGATGTTATTTATGTGTTATTCACCATTAAATGTGTGTAAAACCTTATAAATCTATTATGCATATTCATAAAATGACCATATTGTTATTAATATTTTATTTTATCATTATATTTATATTAGGATTGTGTTTTGGGGTTTACTGAGCCGTGTGTTTGAGTGTAATGATGCACTGCAATAGAAAAATGACTAGGCTGTTCATGCAAGTGTGTGATTCATTTAATGGAAATCATCATTTTAATAATTAACCATCTAACGCAATTGCACTGTTTGTACACCAGAGGTCCCCATATGTGTAACCCCTAGAGTCAGTTTCCCTCTACTGGGACCCGTCAGTGTGTCTGAAATGACTAATAACACTGGATCACGGTGTATATGGTTACGCCCCAATGCTATAACACTACAGAGAAACAGGCTGTGACAGGGGGGCATTTTAGCTGCTTTGGAGCTCAAGCTCAGGTGAAAATAAAGCCTCGGGTGCTGCAAGAGTGACCACCGGGCGCCGTCACAGTTGAGGAAATGTGATCAAATGTCCTTTAAAGTGCCTCTGCAGGAGTGCAAAAGTTGGCCTCCACAATACAGTAAACAGGATCCATTACCCTCTTAGGTACCCCTACAGTGTAGCAGTCATGACATAGTGCCTTTTAAAGTATAGCAAACATGATAAAGTGCCCTGTAAGGTGCCCCTAACATGATAATGCCCTGGAAGCTGGCCCTATAGTGGAGCAAACAAGATATAGTGCCTTGTAAGGTGCGTCCACAGTGGAGAAAACATATTGCATTGCCCTGTACGTTACCCCACAGCAGAGCAAATCTGATTATGTGCCCTTTAAGTGGCCCCCACAGTAATGGAAGGACAGGAAAGTGCCATCTAAGGTGTCTGAACAAAGGATGAAAGATAGCGAAGCTCTGTAAGGGCTGTTCGTTATGAGTGAACGAGGAAGTGCTCGTGGTCAAGGTTTGCATACACTCATGAATGTCAGGGCTGTGTTGGGCTTCCGGTGACTTTCAGGAACGTCTCTCAGATCCGCAGATTCTAATCAGTTCATACAATTGTTCAAGTTCTGGAAGAAAAGCCAAACTACTGAGAGGAAGTTAGTTCTGATGGACAGGAACAAATGAGGAACCACCAAAGGTACAGACCTGCCAAGCTGCTGGGACTCCCGTATCAAGATCTACAGTTAATCAAGTTTCATATCAAACTCCAATCCAAACGGAAAGTCCTGCTCCAAAATCCACACCTCCAAGTTAAACGAACCACAAAAGCCTCGTAGAGACAAAAGTTTTGATCGGAGGTTCAGTATGTTTGGGGCAATTTAACCTGTAGAACACTGTAGCAGCCGTTAGGAATGATGGTGGGAGCAACAAGCTCTGGAGCTGCGTTTGATGCCATGAAGAAGCAGGAGAAGCTCAGAATTCTTCAGCAGAACCTCCAATCAGCTAGACGATTGAAAATTGTGTTCCAACATGACAATGACCCCAAACACATATCAAATGTACTGGTGGAATGGGTAAAGTATGGGTTAAGCTTTTACACCCTATCTAAGATTTATGGGCTGTGCTTGCTGGAGGACCAACTAAGTTAATCAAAGAAGAACTGCCACAGAATTCCTTCACAAGCACCAACGACCACCAACATCACATGACAAAGGTTTATAGTTTAAAAAAAAATTAAAAAAACAGAAAACAGGGTGGGTAGTGGTGGCTCAAACGGTTACTGGGTTACTTATCAGAAGGTTGAAGGTTCGAGCCCCAGCACTGCCACTGTGGAGCCCTTGAGCAGGACCCTTGACGCAGTCTGCTCCAGGGGGCGCTGTATCCTGCATTCTGACCCACAGCTTCCTAACTGGAATGTGTGAAAAAAATCATTTCACTGAGCTGTAAGGTCCATGTGACAAAGAATTGAATCTCTTCTATTCTAAAAGCGTATAATAGAATCTGGCTACATGCCACTATTGAGTAAGATATCCTACCTGGTGAGTTGGTATAAAGAAAATAAGGGACGATTAGCCACTCAGAGTGGTTATTTATTTTTCCACATTGATTTTAGGATGAAAAAGAGACTCCGAGGGATTAAAATTGGGAGATTTGTACCAGGAAGGTTATCAGTAATAACTAAAACTTGTGCCAGACTGAATACTGACACTGTAGTGAGCAAATTAAAGCAGAAACAAAAATATGAATATAAAAAGAGAAGAGTGTCACAAGCTGGCCCTTAAACAGATCCATCATCACTTATCATCTTGGCAATTTACATACATGCCAAAACACTGAACACAAAAACATTAAATATCTTAATATTAAATATGGTTTTCCGCTTTTGCACTCGACTGTGTGCTCCATATAAATAGGTCTGATTATGAATTGTACTGTATTAATGACTTTAAGATTATATATCATGAATAGAGCTCATTATTCAGTGCGTTGTGAAAGATAAGAATCCCAGTGAACTTTTTCAAAGCACCATCGATCAGCCGGCCTGCTGTGTCTGTCGCTGCCTGTGTTCAAGCATTTCTCTTGTTTTGCCTTATTTAATAATTTCATCATTTGTGAAATAAACTAAACATAATGCAAGAGGGACTTTCCCCCACTTACTCCAGCTCCCCTCATCATATCTGGCTGCTGGTTGAACTACGTGTTCATATTTATTAGCAGAATTAAGGATTTCATTCAGACTGATTAGTCTGATTAATAAAACTGTCAACATTATTATTTTGCAACTTTACACTATGAATACAGGAAGATGCTAGAACACAGTGTGACGTAACTGTTAAAGATAAACGACAGGGATAAAAACCAAAAATAAAAATGACTCGTACCCCACAAAAGCTGAGGTCAAAACCAATGGTGCATTTGAAAAAAAAAACATTTAGTTTAGTTTAGTTTTTTTTTTTTAAGCAGTTTTCTTAACATTAATACTAAATAATATTGCAAATTAAAGTCACTACTGGAAATAAAAAGTGTATGGAACAAATATTAATACAAAATGAACAAATTAATAAATATACAAAGGGAAAATAGGGAAAATGTTAATAAATATAAATATCTATTTATTTTTTATAAATATCTATTGATTTATTTATATATTTTTTTATTTTACTTTATGCTGCTGTATGCACCATCTCTCCAGCAGGTGGCAGTATTCCACTTTGTCGAACCATTTGCTTGTTACAAAAGAAAAATGATCTAAGAAAGCATTGTTGAAACTTTCTTAGTACCTACAATTATTAAACTATTAGATGATTAGATATAATTCTTAAACTGTATATAGACCTTGTTCAAAAGTTTATCATAACGTTAACCAGGAACTCCCAGAAACCTCAACAGTTTAATGTTTTAGAAAGCAAAAACCATAATTCTCTTGGAAAGCTCTGCTAAACTAAAATTGCTTTTAAAATCTTAAAGGAAAACTGAGAAGAATGTAAGCAGAAAATGTAATACTTTTGTAGCTCTGATAAACAAGGATAGATATTCATTTTTTTTTAAAAATCTAACTTGGTGGCATCCAAATGGTGATATTTAAAGAAAGGAACCTTTAAAGGAGAAAGAAAATCAGAAAGGGAAATACACTTCAAGACAGACATCGAATAAACTCCTTATAATTTCAATTCTATTATATTCACAAAGCAGCTTTACAAAATTAAAAATAATGATTTTTTTAAATGTAAGGAAATATGTATATGTATCAGACAATTTCATTTTGGGACTAATAAAGTACTATCTATCTATGAATCTAATTTAGTATCTATCTATCTATCTATCTGTCTATTTAAATAAATGTCAGTTTAAAAATATCAAACATTTAAAGTAGCATATAACTGAAAATTAATGTATATTAATGTTATTAATTAAATTATCATTAATTATTCTATTCAACATTAATGACAGTTTAATAATTCCACAATTGCCTAGTGTTATATTAATATTTTACTCAAAACCTCACTTTGTAAATGCATTTGTTACTATAATTTTGATTGATTTATTCATCGTTTATACGACTTTATTTTGTATGCAGAGTCGTGGGCGGGGACGAGGTGTTGAGCCTATCCCAGGAGAATTTGGATACATGCTGGGGAACACAATGGACATGGTGTCACACCATCACAGGGCGCACACACACACACACACACAAACTCACACTCACACACTACAGGCAATTTGGGAACACCAATAAGCCAAATCTACATGTCTTTTCACGGTTGGAAGAAACAGGAGTACCTGGAGGAAACCCATCAAGCACAGAGAGATCATCCAAACTCCATGTACACAGACCCCAAGGCGGGAGTTAAACCCAGACCCTGGAGGGGCGAGGCAACAGTGCTAATCACTACGCCACCGTGCCCTATTCCTATCATCTTAATTACTTTATAATGCATCAAATAAAATAGAATTATGTCCCTACAATGTGATATTTTGCTTTCTAAATTCTTTAACACACTCATTAGTGGTCGTTTATAACTGAATCGGTTCATTCGTCGACTCATTTGAGCAACTGTTCTGAGCAGATTGTTACATTTGAATCAGTTTTGAAACTTTTGAATCATCTCTTTATTTCCGCTTTATTCCTTTTTGCAGGCAATATTGTTTCTCTGGTGTTAGAATTTAATACAAATAAATCATTGGAAAACTCTTAACGACATCTGAGATTTTCGTTATCATTAACGAACTTTTGACTCGGCTCACTTAAAAATTCACTTTATACATTTTTTTTTAAATAAGAATGTAAAAAAGTTTTAATAAACCAGATTTAGCAATTTATTTTTAAATAGTTTTTTAATAGGAATAATGACTAGTTAGAATGTTTGTATGTATGTACAGTAAATATAAATCAATGAGTCGTTAGGAGTCGTTCGGTTCTGAATCACTGTACGCATTTCTATGGTGCCTTTCACAATCACGCCCCCAACACGTCATAACCACGCCCATTTGCAAAAGAAAGACGGCTGGTTCGGCGGGTTCGTCTCCTAAGTGAGGTGTCCAAACCAGGTGCCTGTTTAAAAACAAACGGTTTTAATAGGTTCAAGTTGAAATCACGCGATATAAAAGCTATTAGAAAAGTGTGCTAGGCATCGACATAAACAAACAAACATACAGTGATGTTTTATTGAAAATAGTGTGTATGTGAAGGTATATCAGGGGAAATATTAACAATCAGGCGCGGTCGTCCTTGCCTGTGAGACCCCGCGCGAGCGGCCACTTTCGAGACACACACACACACACACACACACAAAAAAAAATGTCGGGGAAGAGTTTTCGTGTGAGCGACGGAGACTGGATTTGTCCAGATAAAAAGTGAGTAAAGTGTAATCATGGGATCTGGTGCGGTTTTGTGATTTCACGCGTCATTTATACGCATTTGCAGCGGTTCGTTATAAATGTTAGCATCGCTAGCTAGCGAAGCCAGTTGACGTCATGTCTGACTTAACCTGTATTTACCTTACATAATTATTTAACTCATTTATAAACCTGTAAGTCGTATAAATTTTATATTCCTTTCCTTTTTATTTATATTTGTTTAATTAGCAGCATTGCTAGCTCATTTCTTTTGTGATATATTGTATGCTAGCTAACGCTCACAAGCTAACATTGCCTTTTATTAAACATTAAACTTAAATATTATTAACCTAAATTGTTTAATATTTAATAAGCGCTTAACCTAAACTCGGTCTTGTGAACCTTTTGTTCAGGACAAAGTGACTTTTATTAAAAACAGGGTCATGTGTTGTGTCCTGCGTGCTAGCATGCAAAATGATTCTCTTTTTTATGAGTCGGTTTTTGTTTAGTTCGATTCTCAAATGATTCATATGAACACTGAGTTGATTCTCTGATACAGACACGAGGTGGTGTCAAAGTTTCTAGACTATTTTTGGAACACGCCAACAGATGGCAGCAAAAGTCACAGGGAGCGAAGACCTACATAAGTCGGCGTGCCAAAAGATGTGTACCTGTATACATCGGGAGCCGTGCAACTGGGGCTACCCTGACCACATGCGTTACCACGTCTGCTATTTCATCATGTACACAGAGTTAGAAGAAAGACCGAACATGAACAAATGTGCCACACTTGATTCGTCAAGTTTATGGCTACGCTGCAGCGAGTCGTTCGAGATGTTTTTGTGTGGCCAAGTTCTTCCCCAGGAACAGAAGGAACATCACGTCGAAGTCTGCCAAGAACTCCGTCAGCGTGACGTGGGTGACCCGTCCTTCATGTCGAGGATCGTTACCGGTGATAAAAAACTTGGGTGTATGGGGCATGGCAACAGTGTCTGAAGGAAAATCTCACCTCGTATTCCCACCTTGTCATACACAATAACAATTTGTCCTCAGTACTTAGTGCCTAAACCATAATTGATTGTTTATTCGACTCATTGGATTTGATGTTAAAGCAGCAGTGTGTGTAACCCACGTCTCTGATATAATCACTTTCTTGTTCTTCTTTGCTAAGATGTGGAAATGTGAACTTTGCCAGAAGAACAAGCTGTAACCGGTGTGGAAGGGGTAAGTGATGATACATACCCTTGCCGTGAGGCATACAGCGTATAAACAGTGCATTGTTAAACACACACACATGACTGCAGTGTTACTTGTGAAATAATGTTTTTTTTTTTTACTGTTTGTTTGAACAGAGAAGACGACGGAGGCGAAGCTGATGAAGGCAGGAGGGACCGAGATCGGAAAGACTCTGGCTGAGAAGAGCAGGGGACTCTTCAGCGCCAACGACTGGCAGTGCAAAACGTCAGCCTTCTCACACACACATGCACACACACGCACACACTTGCATAAATGTTCTTAATTACTTCTACAACCTTACAGATTAAGTGTGTACACTTTTATTCTTAATTCCTCTTAAACAATTTCACACACTCTTAGACATTTTCATTTGTATTCACTCTTGCACACTTAGTCTAACTTACACTCTTTTACACACTCCTGCAGACATACTCTTACTTACACATCCTCGTACACACTTACTCTTTCACTTGCGCACACACTCTCACTCTTACTCTTAGTCTCTTTGCCTCAATTACACATGCACACACACTCCTACGTCCACTTCCACATCTTAAGCATTTTTTACTTGCACACTTAAACACACACTCATACACTTTTACTTACACACTTAGTCTAGACACACAACTACTCCTCCTTAAACTTGCACACACACTTACTTCTGCTTAAACCGATTACACACTTACATCCTCAGAGTTTTGCACTTGGACACACACTCATACACTTGCACTTTTTTTCCTGAGTTACAGCCTGATTTAATCACACACACAACACACACACACACACACACACACACACACACTGGAGTGATCTGTGT
The DNA here is from genome assembly GCA_011419295.1 of Clarias macrocephalus. Taxonomy (NCBI): domain Eukaryota; kingdom Metazoa; phylum Chordata; class Actinopteri; order Siluriformes; family Clariidae; genus Clarias; species Clarias macrocephalus. The sequence continues at coordinate 83,414 of JAAGKR010001347.1, forward strand.
ACTGTGTGAAACATTTCTAATGATTTTTTTTTGTATAATTATAATACAAATGTTGCATAATGTTTTTTGTATTAATGATGTAGATGTGGGAATGTGAACTGGGCCAGGAGATCAGAGTGCAACATGTGCAACACCCCCAAATACGCCAAACTGGAGGAACGAACAGGTACGTCTCTCTCAGACACACATTATTATATGTACCGTGGTATAATAATAATAATAATAGTAATAATAATGTTTCTTATTTTTTTCCTTTAAGGATATGGCGGAGGTTTTAATGAGAGAGAGAATTTGGTTTACAACGAGAGAGAAGAGTCGGATGGAGAATATGATGAGGTAGACTATTATAATCATAATCTTTTTTTTTTTTTTTTTAAGCATTGTTTATATGTTATTCATTAACCTATTACACATACATAAATGTAGCTCAAAGTTTATTTTACAGGATTATTATTTCTGCATTTATTTTGTTATCGTTAGTTTGGCCGGATAAAAAAGAAGTTTAGAGGGAAAAACAAGAAGGACGGCGAGAAAAAGGGAGAGTCTGAAAAAGACGAGGACAAAAGCAAGAAGAAGGACGAGGAGGTGGCGGAAGACGAGGAGGATGAAGACGACGATGATGAAGATGGCGATCTTTCAAAATACAAGCTTGATGTGCGGGTTTGGTTTTAATCACATGATCATGTTGGCGCTAATATAAACGTCGTGCATGAGTAACGTTTGCGTAACCCTTCTTCAGGACGACGATGATGATGATGATGATGATGACGAAGATGATGATGATGATGATGACGACGACGATGATGGTGATTTGTCCAAATACGATCTGGATGCGAGTGACGAGTTGAAGCCGTCGGAGAAGAAAGACAGCGTCTCGGGTTCCTCTCGCTCGTCCTCTCGCTCGTCCAGCTCGAGCTCTCGGTCCAGGTCCAGGTAAAAGGGTACAGGTCAAGGGTAACGCCAGACAAAATGTCAGTATCAGCTTAATATCTTTATTCAAATCTGTTTGCTGATGATTTGACTGTTTGTGTGTTGATCTGTGACGTGGAAGCTCGAGGCACTTCCTCCTGTCTGATCTGATCTGATCTGGTGTAATAACATGAAAGGTCTTGTAGCAAAATAGCAGGACGCAAAGGCGAGCACGTCTGTGTCAGGGTTTCCGGGAAAGGGTTGTGATGGAAACTTTGTGATGTACCTTCGACTCATGTTCAGTCGTGCTTTTGGATCACGTACAAAACTTTATTATAAATAGTTGTTTAATGAGAAGTTTGCATAACGCAAATCACTTTATTTATTTATTTATTTTATTTATTTATTTTTATATTCGTAAACCGGAACCTCGGATTGCGAGTAATGTGGTTTACGAGTGTTCCGCAAACCGAGCAAAGATTTTTAATAAATTACTTTATCATGCGTGATAATTTATCACGCATGCGACTCTTATTTAGACACCGAGCGGCAAGTGATCACAACTGAGCCAATGATTTTTCTCTCTCTTGCGCTGCGGGAATTATGGGTAATCGTCTCCCCTGCTGCATCTTAGTGCTCGTCTCTTACTGGTATAATCAACATCTCCCCCTCTCTTCTGTGTGTACACTGTGTCCCACACACACACGCTTTACTCATGTGTACCCTTGTGTGTTGCGCGTAATTTGACACCGACACACACACACGCACTGTCCCCGGCTGCACACGCGCTTTATTTACACAGAAAACTCAGCTCTGTCGCGATTCTTTTCAAAGGTAATGTGCTGGTTCATTAGTTATTTATTTTTTACTTTACAGCAGTGATTCCGTTAGTCTGCTCACGCGAGTATCATTAGAGAGATTTTTTTTTCCCCGTTAAAACAGTGTTTGCATTGTGTATGTTATTTGTGAAACTTAAAAAGCGAGGTGGGAGGAGGGAGAAGGTGTTGTACTGTTTAAGATGAGGCGAGGGGGTAATTCCACACACACGCATGCAAATACACGGCGCCTGCACACATAAACGGAAACACTGGATAAATCTGTCTGGATTTATTTTTACTTTTTTTTTTTTTTTATGTTAAGCGCAGGTTAATTTGTTAGATTTTTACTTTATATATTATATTAATTATTTTTATGTATTTATTGTTTTGGGCTGTAGAACGAATAATTTGAGTTTTCATTATTTCTTATGGGAAATTTTTAATTCGTTTACGAGTGTTTTTGGAATATGAGCCCACTTCCGGAACAATTATGCTCGTAATCCAAGGTTCCACTGTATTTTATTCGATTCTTAAATGTGTTAGGAATTTCTGAAAGTTTTTTCCATCACAGCACATTAATTTTGATCTTGTAGTTTATGGTGTGTGTTATCATTAATATGTGGTGAAGTTCTTTTTGTAAAGGTATGCACACTTAAGGAAAAGAAAAATAGTATAATGTATATTAAATTACTATGATGTATTTTATATCAATTGTATCAATGATAACATTGTTAATAACATAGTAATAAGATTTTGTATTCAAATATTTATACATTTATTGCTCCGTTATCATCATCACTATACATCATATTAATGTACATCATATAGTTTTTCTTTTCATGAAGTGTGTATAATTTAATTTTTATGGTTGACTCAATATATTGGCGGTGCAACAATTTTTCGACTTTATTGACCAGAGTGGATGATAAGAGTTGGCAACGATGTTTAAATTGACTGAAAATGGTTCCAACAATTAGGAAGGTTCATAATAGACATATTTTTTAATAGGGGCGGGGCAGCAGCAGACAGGTTCCGCCCACAGGAAACAGAGGGGTGAAGTGTGTTAACCTTAACATTATTTAATATGATGATGATGTCAGTTAAGACTGATGTTACTTTACTGTCACGCTGCTGTTATAACGGGATCTGTTTAAATTACAGTATTAAAGCATTGTTTAATTTATGACGTTGTTAATAGTTTTGTTCTGTTTTGTTGTTTTTTGCCTGTTTTTTTTTTTTTTTTTCTTTGTGTTCCCACTTTGTTCCGGGGGAAATTGGAAACGTGTTGCTCTGTGTTGCAGATCCCGTTCCAGGAGCTCTTCCGGTTCCCGATCACGCTCGAGGTCTCGCTCAAGGTGAATGAGGTGACATGCGCTCTCCATGGGAGAGAGTGTATGCGAGCTCAGTGGTTACCACAACCACTTCGGACTCGAGCACAGGCAGCACTTTTTATTGTGAAGGATATGATATGATATGATATGATATGATATGATATGATATGATATGATAGGAATCTTAAGATTCTTTATTTAGTTGCTGCGTTTCTGCAGTCAAGCAATAAGGACTTTTTATTTTCTATTTATAGACGTTATCCAGATGCAGGAGGGAGCATGTCTGTTCTGTTGTTGTTATTGTTTTTTGTTGTTTGTTGTTGAAGCTTTGTCGCGTTTGCGTTACTGATGGTTAAATGCCTGCTATATCCTCTTTAAAAGATCCAGCTCCCGTTCCGGGAAAGGCTCCGCCTCCTCGAGGAAGAGGTCTCGCTCGTCCTCGCCGTCTCCGGACCGAGGCCAGAAGAGGAGCCGCTCCAGATCCTCCTCTGGCGGACGCAACAAAAAAAGACGCTCTCGCTCGCAGTCGTCCGAAAGGTTTGGGTTTAATGTGGTGTAACAAAATGGCCTCCTTTTACATTTTATTATGTCACTGATGTTTGAGTCATGAGGAGACGCTGCAGACCTGCCGAGCTAACATTACACGTTTTTGAAATCGAAGGTATTTATTGATGACCTCGACAGCCCCGCCCCCTTCCCCTACCTCACATCAGTATGCGTCTGATTTCGTCACGACGGCTCGTCTCACTGCGTGTATGAGCTGATGTCTCGTCAACGAACGTTTTAAATTCATCAATAACAAATACATTGCCTGGTCAACAACAAAAAAAAGTCTCGCACTCTAAAATATCACTCAATCACCTTTTAGTTTTCATTACACACACAAATGAAAATGATTGCTCATACTCCCAGAACCACTCATTCACACTCCAAGTGCTGGAACAGGGAAGAAACCCTCCATAGATGTGATGTCCTGGTGATTCAGTACATTCAGGTGGTCATGTGACTTCATTTTATTGCCACGTAACGTTGCTGAGTCTCGACCTGAGCAACTGAAGCGACCCCAGATCATGACACTGTCTCCAGAGGCTTGTACAGTGGACGCTATGCATGATGGGAGCATCGCTTCATGCTCGTCCCTTCTTACCCTGACACGCCCATCACCCTGGAAAAGCCTCAGTCTGGACTCATCAGGTCACATGACCTTTTTCCATCAAAGCTCTCCAGCAAACTGAAACCTTTTTTTTTTTTTTTTTGTTTTTTTTGTTCCCGATCCTGCAAATTCTCAACACGGTGTGTGTATGGAAATGCCCTCACTGTTAAACATAGGTCTGTGTTTTACTGTATTTTTTTTGTAACTTCAAGTGTTTAAATGATTTCAATGATTTTTCTTTTAATCACATTTTGTCCACAAAGTTGAGGGTTCAGTTCTGTCTTTCCTGGTTTCGATAGTGTGCTGAAGATAATTCCATAGATTAACCCAGACCCTGTAATGTAAAACATCCTTAGTTGTTTTCTTTGCTTTAAATAATTTGACCCTTCTGAAATTGGCAACTTTTTTTGGCCAGACAGTGTAGAAGACGTGTCAAATTTATCTGACGTTTTATCAGTCTTCAGCCAGCGCTACTAATTTGTGATGCTGAGGATTTATCTTAGACTGACAGCGCAAGGGCACTTTTGAAAGCTGAAAAAAAATGTTCGTGTCAAACCTGAAACTTGCTCGTAATACAGTATTATCTGCAGTACGATCTGTTATTCTGGTTGGTTGGCAGGTCTGCTTTTGGTGTACACACTTTGAATAATTCTTTCATCATGGTATGACTTGTCACTTAGTTATCTGTGCTCTGTTTCTCTTTCTTTCTCTCTCTCTCTCTGTCTCTCTCTGTCTCTGACTCTATAGGGGTCGGGGCTCATCTGGATCGTCTGGCTCCGGCTCACAAAAGAAATAATTAGCACAGCAGCAAAAAAAAAAAAAAAAGTCTTAAACACACAATAATGGAGAGAAATTCTGCATGTTGTCATTGGGAAAAAAAATCACAAACTGTGCTGTTTTGAGTCTCAGTAGCTTGGGGATTTATTTTGGTTTTGTTTGTTTTTTTCTCCCGTTATTGTTTCGTTACAGAAATCTGCCATTTAAACTGCCTGAACGCTCCGATAAAGACAGGTCCGTGATTACGATCTTTGTTTAAAACTTTAAGTTACTAGCTGACGCTGGTTTCCCCAAATCAGGTCTGAGATCTGTCAGTATTTCAGTAAACTGTTCGAGTGTTGCATCCATCATGATTTTATTTAGTCGTGTAAGGAGAAGGTAAGTATGTTTGGCTTTTGTTTTGAGGGTTTTTCTTTTTTTTTAAAAAAAGGATCTTTAATACCTTTACTTCTGTTTAAGACCCGATTTAATCAATAAAAAAAAAAAAAAAAAAAGATTTGTCCAGAAACCAGCTCTACAAAGCGCAAACTTTGGTGACGTCTCTTTGGAAAAGTAACAGTTTAATTTGGACCCGTCAGATCAACTCATATTTCTAGAAATCCGTTAGAACTCATTAGACCTCCATGGCCGTGTGAACAGCGTGAATAAAAACATGTCAAACTTACTCTTGTGTGATGTTTTGTCTTGACATCAGTCACGTCGTTGCTTCAATTAAATTCCGTCACTCAGCCGAGTTATTCAATATGAAGTTGTCAGGCGTGGATACGTTGTCCTCGTATCTATGGCAACAAATCATTCACCTGAACTGATGTTATTTTAACAACGAAAGGATGAGTTAATTTTATAAGCTTTATGGAAGGAGTCTCCAGTGCAAGAGGTAGAGCTGTGCCTGAACGTTTCCCAGCGCATGAAGTGATTCAGTAACGAAGTCAGAGATGCACTAAAGATGCCGAATGTCAAGAAGTTGTCACGGGGTGTTCGAGTCAAACCGGGACCTTTTGATAACTTGGAAGAGTAACAGAACACAGTAAAAACTCTCTTTATGTCTCTATATAATCTCCTGCGACACTCATGCACTTATCGCAGTGTTTCACTCGTGCTTGGACACCATCAAGGTAAAAAGTTTCATGTCTGATACGCTGGCTTACCAGTAACTCCTTTAATAGTCCAAACATCAGGAAGTGCGGAGTGTACAGGGATGTGACAATCTCGCCCAGCCGAGTTCCTGTAATGTGCGGGTGGTGTTGGTGATTGATTGTGTGTACAGTTCACACACAGATGCGTCTCTTCAGCATCAGGTTATCTTATCGATTTTCAAAGATCAGGTGTTACACTCGTTGACGGGAACTCCTGCGTTGGGCTCCGAGCCACATCAGCATTCACGTCCTTCTTTAAAACGTTTGCACCGTTCATGTTTTAGTGCAGCTGCGAGTCTCATCACCGTACTCTGCTTGAAGTCTTCCATAAATGTCAATCGCTTTTACGCCTTCATTCACCAGAAATTTAATCATGTCCTGGTTTGACTTGAATGTGGAATAGTACAGTTCAAACCCACAGGAGCCTAAAGATGGTCAAAATGGTTTTACTAATGCTCCATGCCATGTTTGCTCTCGTAATTTCTAAATAATTCTTTTTAACCAAAAAGAAAACTAAATGAAAAGACGATACTTAACACATTATAGTTTCTGCCCCAGGGATATAGAAAAAAGTCGTTAATTTTGTTCTTTGATTTCTGAGAGTTCTGTAGCACCTTCACTTTCTGGTCTCCAGGTGGCGTTTGTCACCTTTTAAATACACTCCAGATCGCCTAATCTCATACTGTCTGTTCCTCTGGTGGGTAAATTACTACTTTTATAGGATGAACAGGCATCATGATGAAATGTTTGACTGTCCGATGTAACGCTAGTCGATAGCATCAGGTAGATGGGCTTAGGGTGTGGTTTTTAGGTTATATTTTACTGTACATTATCGGATGATTTGCATTACAGACCTGCACATCAGGATCATCTGGTCCTCTCATGTACACTAGTGCCTTGGATAAAAGATACAGCTCACATACACAGGAGCATAAAAGTGTCTTTTGGGATTAATAAAGCCTGCAATCCCCCCCCCCCCAAATCTTCTACCAGATTAGTGCCCTAAATACACAACTCTCACTCCTCTGTGCTTTCATGGATCGTATTGTAATTTTACTACTAAACTGTGTTGCTGTACAATTGCATTAAGGAAGTAAAATTTCACCAGACTGGGTATTTTTGTAACGTTGGCGCAAAATTATACTCGACTACTGTAAAGTTGGAGTGAATATACAGCAACAATAATAGTGTTGTAAAGATACAATAAGTTTAAAAATAATACTCACCTTCTGTAAAGGTAACTGTAAATTTACAGCAAAATAATAACTGCTGTAAATGTTACATTGGTTACAGCTGCTCTAAAGGTACGGTAAAATTGCAGCCAAATTACTGAGCTGCAGTAAAGTTACAGTAACGCAGCAACAAATGGTATTTCTGTAAAGTCATGGCGGAATAATACTTAACTGCTGCATAATTATGATAAGCATTTACAGCTGTTAGAGTAAAATATATTACAGTCTAATATATGAGGCTTTCTGCTAAAATCCATTTACTGATATACCTTACTACTGTAAGTTATTAAACTTACTGTAAGATTACTAACCTACAATAAATACTCCCTAAAATATTTTACAGTGCACATTTATTTCTGAATCCGCGGGTGTTTCAATCCGACTCCTCATCCCCAGTGCGGGACAATCTTAATACTTCAGCATACCAAGACATCTTGGACAATGCTCTGCCTCCAACAGTTTGTTGAAGGCCCTTTTATATTCCAACATGACTCCGCCCCAGTGCACAAAGCAAGGACTATAAACACATGGTTTGATGAGTTCAGTGTGGAAGAACTCGACCGGACCAAACACAGAGCCTTGAGACCTCAACCCAATCAAGCATCGAGCCGGACCTCATACATGCGCTACAGTATGAATGGACACGAATTCCCACAGAAACACTCCAACATCCTGTGAACGGCCTTCCAAGAAGAGTGGAATCTCTTCTAAATAAGAGAAGATAAAATAACACAAGTTTGGGTTTGTTTTTTACATTATATTTTTTTACAATACTGGATTTTTTTTTTCCAAAACTATAAAATAAGAAATTAAATGACAACACACAGTCAGTTTGTTATGAAGACATGAAGGTCAGCTGTTCTGGAACAGTTCCTGCAAAGACAGTATTGTGTCAAGTGCGTTTGTAAAACCCATCAAGCTCCATGATGAAACTGTCTCTCATAAAGACCTTCCCAGGAAAGCAAGACCAAAACTTAGCTCTGCTGCAGAGGAGAAGTTCATTTAGAGTTACTTTAAAGTTCCCAGCCTGAGAAATCACCAAGGACTGGACAGGACTGATGGTCGTCCTCACCTTTTCTTCTCCATACAATATTTTTTTCCAGATGCTCCAAACAATCAGAAAGGGGATTCATCAGAGAAAATGACTTTCCTCCAGTCCTCAGCAGTCCGATCCCTGTACCTTTTCCAGAACATCAGTCTTTGTCCTGGTGGGACGTGGCTATATGGAGGTGAGCGCTACCATCAGTCCTGTGTCATGCCAACAGTAAAGCATCCTGAGACCAGTCATGTGTGGAGTCGCCTCTCAAGGGAGTGGACTCACTTACAAAAGAACGCAGCCATGAATAAAGAACACATCTTCCTCCAACCATCCAAGAACAGTTTGGTGATGAACTATGCCTTTTCCAGTATGATGGAGCTCCTCGCCAGAAGGCGAAATTCTCAATTTCTGACAAACTCCAAGCACTGCACCATCAGTCTGTTTGTGGCCCAGAAGTTGATTAGTTTGTCAAATTGCAGAGGATCAGTGCTGTAAATATTGACCATTTGCATAAACTTAATGCAATTGTCAATAAAAGCCTTTAGCAATTATGAAACGCTTGTAGTTATACTTCAGTGCACCAGAGTAACATCTGACACAAAGACCTAAAAACACTGAAGCAGCAGACTTAATATTTGCATCATGTCATTCTCGAAATCTTTATCCCCGGCTGTAATGTACATACTAATGAATATTTGCTCATTTTTTCTGCAGGTATTTGATTTTAAATATTATTACTCATTTAGTTTGTTTTATATAAAATTGCTTATTATTACTATAATTTTAGCTTTTTATATTCTTCTTCTTTTTATTAATAATTTATTCATTATTCATTTGTATTTCGTTTCCTTATCCAGATGTTGTTGTTGTTGTTGTTTATTCACGTGATTAAGTGTCTCCAGAGTTATAAGATTAGCAGCATAACATGTTTACGTGCACATTCTTGGTTTGTTTTGGTTTGGTTTTATTTTTATTTTTTTGCACACGTGGAAAAACACGATCACGCATGAAGTGTGTGATATTTCTACTCGGTGGGTCAGGGGTGTGTTCCTCCTGTTTACGCGCATGTGCATAGCGAAGCGTTCCTGTGTGTGTGTGTGTGTGTGTGTGTGTGTGTGTGTGTGTGTGTGTGTGACGCTCCTCTGGCTCTGTGCGCGCTGGACTGTTCTGAACGCTCACATCACGAGTCCCGCCTCTGCGCTCTCGGACGCGCGTAACGCGTGTGCGCCGTCTCCCGTGGCGCTCCTGTCGGTGTGTGTGTGTGTGTGTGTGTGTCTCCACGACCATGGTCACGCAGACAGGATGACATCCAAATGTGAACCCCGTCTCCCTTCAAACCGCTCGCAGGACGCGATGCTGGAGTGGAACGCGTCCTGGCCGGAGCGCGACCCCGGCGGCGCGAGCGCGGGCACGCGGAGCGCGGCGTGCAGCTCGGTGTCCGTGGCCTTCCCCATCACCATGATGGTGACCGGGATGGTGGGCAACCTGCTGGCCATCCTGCTGGTCTACACGGCGTACCGGAGGAAAGAGAACAAGCGCAAGCAGTCGTTCCTGCTCTGCATCGGCTCGCTCGCGCTCACGGATCTCTTCGGCCAGCTGCTCACGAGCCCCGTGGTCATCTCCGTGTACAGAGCCGAGCTGCAGTGGGAGCGCGTCGACCCCTCGGGCTCCCTGTGCGCCTTCTTCGGCGTGTGCATGACCACCTTCGGCTTGTGCTCGCTGTTCTTCGCGAGCGCCATGGCCGTGGAGCGCGCGCTGGCCATCACGGCGCCGCACTGGTACTCCAACAGCATGAGGACCGCCGTCACCAAGCACGTCCTGGTCTCCGTCTGGTGCCTGGTGCTCTGCTTCGCCCTGCTGCCCATCGTCGGGGTCGGGAGGTACACGCTGCAGTGGCCCGGCACGTGGTGCTTCATCAGCACGGGGGACTCGAACGTCAGCGGGAACACGTTCTTCGCCGTGACCTTCGCCGCGCTCGGGATCTCCTCGCTGCTCGTCACCTTCTCCTGCAACGTGGTGACGATCCGCGCGCTGGTGGTGCGCTGCAGGGTCAAACCGAGCGCGTCGCAGTGCTCCAGGCAGTGGGAGAGACTCACCACCGAGACCGTCATCCAGCTCATGGGCATCATGTGTGTGCTGCTCGTCTGCTGGGCTCCTCTACTGGTGTGTGCGATGATTATTATTATCATCATTACTATTATTATTATTATTACTTTACTTGTTAATAGAATGTATTTAACTTTTCAATGTACGGTGGTTTTACGCACATGAGCGCACTTGGAGAGGGGCGTCCGGGTGCGCGCTCACTTTCTCTCACTCGTGGTCATGGTGTGAGGAACCCATCAGTAATGTCCTTTTAGCTAATTAAAATCACAGACAACATGAAAATGATGAACAATCGAGAGAGAGAGAGAGAGAGAGAGAGAGAGAGACTGCACGTTCCAGTGGAGGGGGGGGGGGGGGAATATGGGCAGGAAAATAAAAAGTTTTTTTTTTCAATAATAATAATAAAATACTTGATTTTTATTTAAAAACTTTTTTATCAACAGTAGTCATATCTGTGGTAATAATAATAATAATAATAATAATAATAATGAAAATAATTATTGGGCTCACTTTCTCATCAGATCCCATCGGTATGTCCCTTTTAACTAATTAAAATTACAGGAAACAGAGAGAGAGAGAGAGAGAGAGAGAGAGAGAGAGAGAGAGATGCTGTATGCTCGAGTGAAGAGGTAAAAAAATATGTTGACAGGAAAATAATAATAATAAAAAATCCCAATAATAATAATAATAATAATAATAATAATAATAATCAAATATAGTACTATTATTTAATGTAATAATATAAAAAATTATTAATAATAATTGGGAGCAAGTTACATCTTTGTCATTAGACGTCCTTTTTATTTAAATACATTATTATTACTTCAGCCACCCTTCAGATGCACACATTCAGGTGTGTCCGGGTGCCAGCTTGATTTCTTTCACACGTGGTCGTGGTGTGTGGAAACCACAGAAGCCATCAGTAATGTCCTTTTAGCTAATTAAAATGACAGGAAACATGAAAATGATGAATAATCAGGAGAGAGAGAAACAGAGAGAGATGCTGCATGTTCCAGTGCAGAGGTAAAAGAAAATGTGGGCAGGAAAATAAAATATTACCCCTAATATAATAATAATAATAATAATAATAATAATAATAAATTATAGTACTATTATTGTATAATATAGAAATATGAGAACATATTTTTTTTAACGTTTTTCCTCTTCTTGCATAATTGGGAGCAATCTTTTTCTCAACTGTAGTAGTGTATTTTATTACATTTTTATTTAATCCCTTTTTTTATTTATTTTTATGCACATAAGCACGCTTGGAGAGCAGCGGAGGTGTCTGGGTGCGCACTCACTTTCTTTCACACGTGGTCGTGGTGTGAGGAAACCACAGAACCCATCAGTATGTCCTTTTAGCTAATTAAAATTACAGGAAACAGAAGAGTGATGAATAATCAGGAGCGAGAGCGAGAGAGAGAGAGAGAGAGAGAGATGCTGCTTGCAGGCAGAAAAATAAAATAAAACTGTTTCCCAATAATAATAGTTGTAATAATAATGTTGTTGTTGTTCTTTCGGCCGCTCCCGTCGTCACGTCATAGAACTTTGGCACAGGTTTTATGTCGGATGCCTTACTGACACCCTCCCATTTTATCCGGGCTTGGGACCGACACTGCATCCAGTGGTTCGGGTTTGGGCATTGGGTGGGAATCGAACCCAGCCCAGGCAAAAAACCACCAATGTTCATTAATAATAATAATGAATTGTTGTACTATTATTATATGTAATAAAATGTACTATATATATATATATATGAGAACATTTTAGTTTTATTATTAATCTTCTTTTCGCATAATTGGGATCTTTGTCATTAGACTTCCTTTATATTTAAATCCTTATTTTTTCCAACTGTAAAATGCATGTTCTTGGTATTTCGGCCATTCCAGCACATGGGGCAACAGACACTCCCCAGCCTGAGGGTATATCCATCATTTCTATGGCAGTTACTTTGGGTTGCCAGCTTTAAGCCTGATTGTCATTCACACACTACAGACAATTTAGGAAAGCCAATTAGCCTAATCTGCATGTTTTTGTATTGTGGGAGGAAACCGGAGCACCCAGAGGAAACCCACCAATCACGGGGAGAGCATGCAACACCATGCACACAGACCCCGAGGTGGGAATGAAATCTGGACCCTGGAGGAGCGAGGCAGCAGAGCTAAACACTAAGCCACCGGGCTGCCACAAGTGTAGTAATAGTGGTGTTATTATTATTATTATTATTATTATTATTATTATTATTATTATTATTGTACCTGAAATCAAATTTTTAACATGTTAATTTCTAAACATTATTAAATAGTGTGTTTATCACTTTGCTCAAATGTTATATCATAAAAACTAACAACTACAAGCAAGTTCAACTTCTTTATTTTTTTCCCCCTTAAATCGCAGCCTAAAATGTCCTCATTTCTGAATGGACTAAGTTCGCTTGTCCACTCTGTAGCGTCGGATGGTTGAAAAACAAAATTCCTCACCATTTAAAAACTAGCTTTAAATGTTCCTCAGTCTGATACTGAAGAAACCTAATTAACTACAGATGTTGAAGAAGAAGAAGAAAAATGTTTTTCCTCCGTGCCAGAACACGTCGAGTTGCGCTTTGGTAATGAGCTCTTTTGCGTAATAAACTCTAATAACCTTTAGCTGTCCAGTTTCTGTTCATTGTTCCCTGGCGCTCATGTTGCTGGTGAATCTCTGCCAGCCAGGAGAACGCTGGTACTCACACTCCTGCCATCAGCTGGTTAACATTTTCAGGCATCTGGTAGTCATCATGTTGGCTTAACAGGACCGAACGGTCATTTTTAAAAGGGCTTGGTTTAAAAGCGACCTTGGAAGTGTTGAAATATCGACTACACAGAGCGAGCCTGTCTCACTTACGTACGCTCACACACGTGTCCGGTCCTCGCTCCGTTTATACCTGTCTCACACCCTCTGGTGATTATTTAACATACAGTACGTCGCTCGGGGCCGTGTGCCCTTTTCATGCAGAGAGAAGGATGAGACCTCAACCTTAGCCTTTCTTCAGGGTCACGTGACTGCACTAAATGATTCCCGTCTTCTCCTGGGTATGTTAAGGTGAGAATAACGCTGTTGAATTCTTGGTCCTGGCTGGGTGGAAGGTGTTGATGAATTTTCTGTAACGGCGCCACTGACACACACAGTCGGCGCAGGTTTGTATTAATGAGCTGGTTCTGATACGTCGCAGTTTCTATGGCAACGGCTCACGTACAATGAACACTCCACGTGACTGGATTTAAAAACGTGTAATTGTTGATACGTGATGATTAAGAGAGGCTGAAGAGGGAACAAGTGGCTGGAGGAATAACACACTTGAGGATTTGCAGCAGCTCCACTTCATCGGGCAGCTCAGTTGTGGATGATTTTTCTACAACAGCATGACGGAAGGCGTAAGCAGAGGCACGGAGCTCGTTACACGAGACGGGACGAGAGATGAGACACGGAGACCTCCTGTACGTACCGCAGCTGCACCATATTATGTTTCAAAACAGGAGCTACTGTTCTAATATTTGCAGAAGATCTCTTTACATTCCAGCAGCTTCAGTAAAATAAATACGCAGAGAAGAAACAACAGTCTGAGAGACGCATCGGGATGTAAACAGGAGGGAAAAACAAATAACGTGGAACTGTATAAAAGTTTTGCATATAACCTGGCGTTAGTGTTTCCCTGTGGGAAAGTAGAACCTTTAAAGTGTGTATCAAGGAAGAAGAGCTAAACATGAAATAAGCACAACATGATGAGCAAACAGTTGGAGGTTGTCCTCCACACTCCGGGTTCTTCAGCGGTTCTTTAAAGGTTATTCCAAGAGATCATCAACAGTTCTTAGCTTCCCAACAGCATTCTAATGAGAACTTTATCTGATAGGAAAATACTTTGTTGTAGACTGTTTTAAATCAAAATTGAGGTGCATATACTGTGCGCAAAGTATTTACCCCCCCCCCTTCCTATTTTCTTTTTTTTTTCTTTTTTGCATATTTGTCGCATTTAAACAAAATGTAATATTACACAAGAATAATACAAAATGCCATTTTTAAATGATGATTTCATTTATTAAGGGAAAGAAGCTGTCCAAACCTGCCTGGCCCTATGTGAAAAAGTAATTGCCCCCTAAACCAAATAATTGTTTGCGCCCTACTTGGCTGGCAGCACCAACTGCAATCAAGCGTTTGCGATAATTGGCAATGAGTCTTTAACATCACGGTGTAGGAATTTTGAGAATCTATCTGGCCGGGTTTTAAGAATTCATGATTTTTAGGATTTAAAACGTACATTATCATAGGCATTATTTGTTGATTATTTCCCTGCTTGTCATTCCACGCAGAACTGCATTTCAAAGTTCAGATGAGGCTCATACGTATGAAGCTAAAACAAGATGCCATATTTAAAAAGTATTAAATATTTAACTGTTTTCTTTTCCTAGAACTACCCATATCCTAGGAATACACTAAGAACCTCATGGAAAACTAGAGCAATGAACTAGGATTCCATCTCAGCCACATCGCAACCTGTTATACCATAGGAACATCGCAAGGATCACCAAAGCATCTTGGAATGTGATAGCAAACACAAAGCAGAACTCCAACAATCATCTGCAAGAACAGAGGAATCACCAACCAACACCGCAGCCACCACCTGAATTACCAACACCAGCAACACCACAGAAACCTTTAGGAATGCCTAGCAACCCTTTAGCACACACTTACTGTAGGATTCCATACAAATCACTTAGCAACACCCTGGCAACCTCCCGCAATACCAAAGAAACACCCGAGATAAACGCAATCGCTGCTCAGAGCGTGGAGCCGAAAGAATAAGGTCACGTTTACAACTAGCAGAACTGAGGTTCCTTTTCATGGTTGCAGGTCTTATTCTAGACAGGTAAAGATGTCTGGACTGAATCTTGCTGCTACCACCAGGAAAGAGAAGTTTTTTCTCGTCCTGGAGAACCCAATGTCCTGCAACTTCCCCTTCACAAACACAACCTTTAAACAGATTAGAAACAAAGAATTCCCAAGAATGTTAGCAAGGACGTTAGCAAGAAGAAAACCGAGCCACTTTCAGTTTTTTTTTTTTTTTAAAGCAGCCGGTGCAGAGCGGAATCATAAATGAAGGTTAAGTGAGGTTTAATGTCTATTTATTTCATTTATCTTAAGGTTTTTCACCTTCCAAACTCGCCTCCCGAGCTGATTAAATTCGAAATCGTATCGCCGCACACTGCACTTTAACTGACCAATCGCTGTCTTTTCACAGGTCCTGATGTTGAAGATGATCTCCAACCACACATCTTCTCATCACTGCAAATCGATTCCTCTCCTGCCCAGCCGGGAGCTACCGATGGACTGCAACTTCTTCCTGACCGCCATTCGCCTGGCCTCGCTTAACCAGATCCTGGATCCGTGGGTGTACCTGCTCCTCAGGGAGATCCTCCTGAGGAAGTTCTGCCAGGTGGCCAACGCGGTGTCCAACTGTTCGCTGGAAGGACAGAAAGAGAAGCAGAAGGAAACCCCGGTGGACGGCGTGAAGGATCCAGCCAAGGACAACGACGAGTGTAGGAAACTGGCTTCTCCTGATCCTAGTGGAAGTGCACAAGTGTGACTGCAGTTATTTATAGAAAGGTGTTTAAATCTAGGCTTGAGGATGACGACGGTGGGATATGAACGATTAATCTCGTTCTAATAGACGCTGGCTTTTGGGATCTCGGCACGAAAGCTGAGTGAGTCCAGCATGCAAACAATCGACGCTTTTAGACAGATAGAACCGCTCGGCCCTGGCATGTGTACGTGTCGCTAAATTGATTATCATCCTGTGAAGCAAACACTGCGGTCCGAGATCTGGACTCTGTTCTTCATATGTCGCTTACCAAATACAAAACGACAGATTCCAGATGTGCTATTCGCTATAATCAGGAGAGAACGGGGTTAATGCAGGCGGATTGAGTTTCTGAGATCGCTCCACGCTGCCTGGCTGGAAATCAGCGAAGGCCACAGAGAGGAAGATTTGTTCATTGAAGGTCAAATCAACCGTGATATAATCTATGACGTTATCTGATTATAATGCATTCAGAAGTTAATTATTTATATAGGTTTAGAAGTTGCAATATTTTTTTGTTTTGTTTTGCAGCTAAGTTAATTACTGTATGCGTCATAATTTGTTAACATGGATGCATTATAGCGTAGCACTCCTAACACTTTATATGACCAATACCAATGCAGCTCAACACCACTTTGTCACTTTGTATAGTGCATTATGAGACCAGTCGATTTTTTTAAAAGATCATTTTGCAGTTTCTGGAAGAATCTGTGCATAAACTGTGACGAATAAAAGATCGGAACTTTCGCTGAGTCAATAAATGTCTTTGTGTTTAATGCGTCCCACGTTACTTACATCCTGCACTGAATTAGTTTGGTATTGGTGATATAATGTGCCGAAAATACTGCTTCATTACATTTGCTTTGGTTTATAGTACTGTGCGAAAGTCTCAGGCAGCCTGTGTTTTTAGTACAAACTTTCCTCTGGATTTATATTTTCATTATTTTAATTATTGCATCAGTACAAAGACATTTCTAATGTTCAAACATCGCTATGTCACCACGAAATCAAAAGTTAAAGAAGAATATTTGTATGCCAGAAAAGAAAGCGGCATGTTATACAAGCAACCACTTTTTGGACCGGAAAAAAATGGAAGCTGTTGGTTGGGATTTGCATGCCAAAAAAGATGCGGGAATCAAGAAGAACTTCAGAAGAACCGTGGGTGGCTCTGCAGGAAGCGCAATAAATCTTAGTAGCTAATTTCCGCTGCACAAATTGTTCCTGAAACTCATCAAAGCATTCTCCCACCGAATACTGACTTTGTTTCCTTAATTACTGTTTACTGAGCTTTGTAGCTCTTTTTTTCTTTATTTGTTTCCTTTATTTTCTCTTTATCTACAGCAGTCGTTCGCAGACTTTTGCACAGTACTGTATATAGCACTTTTAACAGAAGACATCATCCTTAATTATTTAGAGCGTGTGGTGTTTGCTGTTTATTTATTCATTCTTTCAGTTGACTATTTTCTCAAATCTCTAAAAACTCCTGTTTACTTATGAATTATTTCATAATTTAGCAGGTAAACTGAGTTCATGGGGCTGTCGTAAAGCGCTCGACTGTGAACTAGCATGACTTAATCTGCTATGAATTGTCTAGTCATTAGCCATAAAAGGCTACAGATACATTCACAATGTGCCAAACTCAAGCCAAAGCGTCAGAAGATGTCTGCGATCTGTAGCGATTTACCTGTGGAGTACCTCCCGAATTTGCCTGGAAATCTTTGTGACGGTCTTCAAGGACGTCTACGATTTCTGTCTTGATACATGTCTTTTTGGTCACGGACCGTGTATAAAAAAATCCGACCCGTTATCTTCCTGTCCTGTCAACAACGGCCCAGATGCAACTGGTTTCAGCTCCTTCTTATTGCTATTTAAATCTCAGTATAGCTAGCAGAAAATACACTTAGCAAATGATCTAGAGCTGAGCCTCAAATCGCTTCATCCTCCCTATTCAGATGCACTACAACCACTCAAATAAAACATATTAAACGGGAATCAACAGGGACCAGCCGATACCATATTATCACGATACCAAGGCGGCAATTTTATAAATGTATGATATTTCGTTACAATTCTAAACAAACCTAGCTAATTATTTGCTCCTACCGTACAGCATAATGTGCTGCCTGCCAATGCATGAATAGTTTAGGGTGCACCACCTGTAGGATTCTATAGGAACTGCAACATTTTACCACATTAAATGCATACATTTTAAATGAATGAATGATTTATTTATTTATTTTTTTAATACATTTTGGAGTTGATACATGAATTGCCACACAAATGTATCATGATATGCAACTGACTTGATTTCCCCCATTTGTATTTGGTAGTACACTAAACGTCAAATTGAAATGCAGCTCCCTGGAATAATTAGCTAGAGCTGCCTAAGATTGGGAAAGATCACTCCATCCTCTTATACAGCTGGAGTCACCATGTGATCATGAGGTCAGACACGCTGTCCGTAACAGGACCTTAATGGTTCTTAGAAGAACCAAGGCAAGTCTTGAATAATCTTGAGAATTATGACTCTATATTTAAATGGTAGCAAAATGTACAAATTCTTTTTACAATGGATTAAACGATCCATTACGCTAAAGCCCCAGCACCCAAAGAACCGCTATGATCCACCTACCAGCAACGATGGTTTTAAAGTCAGGGACTCCATTTGAAAATTGCATCTTCATCCCACTCGAGATGTTTTTGACTGCTGCATTTTGACTTCTCTTGCACCTCAGAGCGCTGTGCCTAACAGACAGTTTGGGATCAAATTCAGGAATGTAGGAAAGCCGCGGAAATCATGGTTCCCACTATGTTTTGGACAAACGCATAAAAAAGGAAGAAGAAAATATATGCAGTTTAAAATTTTATGGGTGCAATAGCGATTTTCTCGGTGTATAACACTCTCGTGTTGTGCTGTTATCAAGAAAATAATCGATGATAACTTGTTCAGAAGCTGATTATTGTCTTACAGCGTGAAAAAGTAAATCATGATCTAAGTGGAAATATGAAGATATTTTTGAGCCAAGAACCCTGGCCTGTACAGTGAGCAGCAATATACTTGAATTTAGTGGGGGAAAAAACTGACTTCAAAGGGAAAATGCAGAACGGTAGTGAAGTGATTGAATGCATGCCAGTTGGAATGAAGTTGGTACAGTTATGTTGAGTTTATTCTCAGGTGCATTATATGAAGAAATGTGACAGATGGGTTGTCATGCCCAGCCTCACCAGATTCTGTGAATGTATTATAAGCCTGAGTGATGCTTAGCACGCTTTCAACGTGTTCTTGTTTTAGTCAGGCGCATAAGATATTCTTTCCTTTACACCTTGTTGCACATAATTTTTTGCCCTCTTATTGAATTTAACCAACATTTCTAGGAGCCAAAACCTACGTGCCAACATTCCATTTGTCCTTGAAAGTGTTTTATTAATTATTTAACTTTTGCAAATACACTTGAGACATTATAGCACCCTTATCTGCCGGTGCCACACAATACCATGTGAGAGAACACTTTGAATTCGCAGGGTTGCCAGCGTTGCCGTGGTTACACTAATTTGGACTAGTTTCGCAGTAGAGGTGGTAGGTGGAAAAAAGCAAGTCTGTGGGTGGTGCTGTTCTTCTCTTATAGCTTGATCACAGATTAAAGCTCTCCATCAGAATTAAATCTAATCAATTTCTGTAAACGAAACAGGCTGCACAATTCTACAGTGCCTTCTATCATATCAGTCTTCATCAACAGGCTTTGTGTTATGTAAGCGTTCCATGGTTTTATCTGTGTTAGACATTTACCGTGCCTTTGAGATGAATGGATTTTTTTCCTCGCTGATGTTCTGCTTTAAATCTACCGAGAGAGAACATTTTGACTTCATGTATACAACTCACAGCTCAGCTCAGTTTAGACATGCCTAGAATATTATAAATGAAAGTTCAGACTCATCACTGTGGTTGCTGGCAAACAGTTGAGTGCAAATGTTTGTGTACCCTTAGGTCACAATTTATTTTCCTTATCAGGGTTTACAGGTGCTCCATCATTATTGGCCGACAGTGTCACCAAAGTTTTTCAAGGGCTAGCAGCTTAGGCATGCTGAAAAAGTTACGAGAGGTCACCAGGTTCGCATATGTATTGGTTCGTCTTGATCATTTGTAGATCAGTAAATGTTACCTGAACAGAGGTTTGATCAGATCTTAAGGTAATAGATGATACACTATATTATTTATTATAGAAACAAGTCTATAAATGTGACATTCTATAAATAATATCATAAATGAAGGCAGGAGAAAATAGAATTTAATAAACCAATGTAGATAAAACAGTTGCAGGTATAATAGCATGTTGCTAATACTGTGTAATCACCAAGAATGGAATATAAAATGAAAAAGAAAGAGAGATGATTGATTCCATATACTATGGTAATCAGAGACTGGTCATTAGTATCAATACTGAACATCAATAGTATCAATCAACTAGTATCAATACTGATCAGTGATTAGTCTTTTGGATCAGTGGTGATCAGTGATTGATAATTGGGATCAATAGTCATCAGTGATTGGCCATTGGGTTCCATAATGTTCAGTGATTTGCTATAACGAGCAGTGATCAGTCATTGGGTTCAATAGTGAGGAGCTATTGGTCATTGAGATCCATAGTAAGCAGTGACTGATCTTTAAGATCAATAATGATCAGTCATTGGGATCTATAGTAATCAATGATTTGTTATTGAGTCCAACAGTGTTGACCCATTGGACATTGGGATCACTATTGATCATTAATTGCTCCTTCAGATAAAAAAATTCAATACTAATCAGTGATTGGTCATTGGGATCGACAGTGATCAGTGATTAGTTATTGGAGTCAAAGGTTATCAGTGAATGGTCTTTTTAATTAGAAGTGATAAATTATTGGTCATTGGAATCCATAGTGATCAGAGATTGGTTTTTGGGAACATTGATGATCAGTGAATTATTGTCGTGAACACTTGTGGTTTGTCACCAGATTTGTCCTTAAAAACTTAAAATTCAGCACAAAAATAATAGTAATGTAGGCAAAATGTACATTACCAAGAAACTAAAATAGCTGTTTAAACTAAGTATAATGTACATGATTCTCAGTGAATCAATGAAGTGTCAAGTCGTAGTCCCATCTTACTTCTCCAATATCTGAACAGCTTCTGCATCCTCTCACTTCAAAACTTCTCGAATTGAATTTCTAATGAATTCACTTCATCTTTTGAATCTTTGTCTTAATGGGGTGGTACATTTACAATTACAATGTCTTGGTTTGTAAATAAATTGTATAATAGACTTATATGTTTAGTGAGGGGGTCAATGCTTTTGCAAAATCTTTCACTCTCACTAGTAACAAAGTGAATTATTAGAATTGAATATTATAATTAATGTGATGGACACTGGAGTATTTAAGGCCTCCCATGTCTTGCTTTGCTAGTACTAGTTTAATAATTCGACCTGTATACCAACACGTTGTTTATTTACCAGCTGTAACGGTAAACTGTATTTCTCTAGCGTCAAAAGACTCAGATATGCCCGTCAGTTATGTTATCTGTTCCCAGCAGCTGTAAGGCAAAGGAGTGTGAGCCAAGAGTGTGTGTTGGCTCGGGGGTGCGAGTGAAATTTGCCTGGGCTGCACAGTGACGCTACTTGCACCTTTAAACACATCAAAAACCTGATCAACTAGTCTCAAACGCCATCATATTGCATCACTACTATTTTTCTTTGTTCAGCCAAAAAATAATGCTTAAAATACTCTTTTACATGAGAACATGAGCTGGTTAGTTTAGCTAGTAGTAGTTCTTATCTTGTTTGCTACTATACGTGCTAGATAAAATTACACTATTTTTTAATCTGGAAGGAGTAAGTTAGCAAGGTAACCCTGCTAGCTAACATACGAGCTAATGCAAAATTTTGTTGAACATAAACCAGTTTTATGTTGTTTATTACTTCTAGCTCATTAAACCTGTTTATGGGACTGCAGACTCTCTCTCTCTTTCTCACACACACACACACACACACAAACACACACACACACACACACACACACAGAGAGAGAGAGAGAGAGAGAGAGAGAGAGAGCCATAAAAAAGTGATAAAAACCCCTTTAAGCAATGCTAATGCTACATTTATGTTTTGGCTAGTTCATGTTTTGGCTACATCAGAATAGCAAGAAGTTCTCATATATTCAATAAAAAATAACTTTCTAATAACATTTTTAAGAACATTTCTAATTACAACACAAAATAGTACTATTATGTAAGTAATTAAAGAAATATTTTAAATGAAAATATATATATAAAAAATGAATGTATATATAAAGTGTTATTTTACTTAGTGATTGGTGATATCCCTGAAATACTCTGTATGGCATATTTACACCACATTTCATTTAAATCATTAATATAAATTCTGCTTTTCAAATTTAGAGTTTACAGAGGCTGCGTAAATAATCATCACAACCTAAAAAGTGTACAGATTAGCGCTCTCCTACTGTACGTCCTGTCTAATTCGCTAGCTAACTATTTTTATGTATAATATGGCAAAAACTTTCTTTAATATAGTCCATGTTTATATTTTCTAATTGAAATAACTGGTTTAAGAGAGTGTTTTCTTTATTTTTTTAAATCATTTAATTTGTTATGCCTGAAATATATCACCATCACATGGTCATTTGTGTAGTTTTTATAATTTATGCATTGAATTGAAGAAGTCGGGGATTATTATTATTATTATTATTATTATTTTCGTGTCAAGTCTTTTATAGTTGGGTAGTTATGATTTGATGAAATAGTTGACCCACATAGATACAAAGCAAAAAATGCTCATATACTGATGTACTTCATGTTCCAAAACAATTAATGATTTGAGTTTTTTGGTAATTTTCTTGCACTAAAAACAGATATATTAAACATTGCAAATGATTTATATATGACAAAGAAAAAAAATGTGAAAGAATATCATGTACAATCAACATGTGAAAATGTCATCTGTGCAACTTAAATGTTTTTATGTGTTTCTTATTTACTCATAACTTGTCACATAAAACAAAATTACATATGACAACTTTCAAAATTATTATAAAAAATATACATACTTGTTGCCTTTCAAAGAAAAAAGCAAATATGCTACATATAAGCATAAGATAAAATATATATACATGTGGAAAAAACTATTTCACATTTGAATGTTTTAGAAATAAACATGAAAAATATTATATTTCAGTTGTCAATTAAAAAATCACAACTTCATTTCGGGGCTTGGATTTTTTGGAAGTGTGACGAAAAAATGTGAAAAAAATATCATATTAAAATATATAATTTAATGTATGACAATGTAAAAAAAAACATTGATGAGCTGTTTAGTTTTTTTGTCACATGGAAAAAAACAACCCTACAATGTATAAATATATAAACATAATCTATAAGAAATATGTGAAAAGTAAAAAATGAGAAAAAAAAGTTATATAATTAACCTATTATTCATAATATGAAAATTATTGTCCCTTGTACTTTTCCACAATATTAAAATGTTTTTTAGATGGACTGTATAGGAAATATGTTAAAATACGTATACATGTTGGGGGAGAAATTACATTTTACATGTACAATTTACATGTTTGTTTTCTAAGTTCTCATATATTATTTGCATATAATTTGTATATAATTTGCATATTATTCATTATATTTACATGTTACATATCATTTGTAAACATGTGGCACATAATATTTGAAAATCCTGTATGTGAAAACCAAATATGTGAAGTATCAAAAAAGGAAAAGTATTTTAATTTCATTAAATACTATTAATAAATCCTGCATTATTACAGAATGACAGTGTTATGATTTTTATTACACAGTTTATTGTATAAACATCTTTTAACTGTAATGTGTTTTTCTGCTCAGATGTTGAACATTCCATCTAGTGAATAAATATCGCAGAAGCAGGATAACGCAGTACCATCTGTCACTGCCATCAGGGAACACCGTCTCCATGAAGGTGTGTAACTTGGTCAGGAGTAATGTTTCGGTAGGTGTCAAATGACAGGAACCGAGGTAACCCAGCAGAACATCGCCCAGAGCATCATACTGGCCTTCATCAACTCGCCTTCGTTCCATAATGCATCCTGGTACCGTCTCTTCCGCAGGTAAGCGACACACACTCAGCAGAGCAGACCAGGAACAGCTGCAGTTCTTTGAAGTTGCTCTGATCCAGTCTTCTAGACACTACATTCATTTGGCCCTTGTCAAAATCTCTCAGATCCGAACACTTCACATCAACACTGAGAAAGCAGAGATCTTGCTGCCTCATATAGCCCATTCCATTGTGACGAGATAATCCAGGAACTAACTGATTAATAGAATTTATACATATTTCTTTACATTTTTAAATTCATTTCCATATGCTTTCATTCAGTAAGGTTGCTTTGTGACAATGACCATTGTTAAAAGTGCTATATAAATAAAACTCAACTAGGAGCATCCCTGCTTCCCTGGAGTATAAATATGACGTGACACAGAGGGCCTTTCTCTTATCCACTCTTTTAAACATTTTAAAGCAAAATCTGGTGGCCTCTGCCCGAAAGCTGACGATGGGTCGTCACTGGGTCTTTCAGCAAGATAATGATAAGAAAACAAAACATGTGGCCAAATCTACACAGAAATGGTTCACCACGCACAGAATCAAGCTCCTTCCATGGCCATCTCAGTCCCCAGGCCTCAACCCCATTGAAAACCTGTGCAGTGAGCTGAAGAGGAGAGTGCAGAGGAGAGGAGTCGGGTCACTGGATGATTTAGAGACATTGTGCAAAGAGGAACGGTCGAAGATCCCTCTGTCTGTGTTCTCTAATCTTGTGAAACATTATAGAAGAAGATTAGGTGCTGTTTTGTTGGCAAAAGGGGTTTGTACAAAGTATTAAACATCAGGGGAGCTAATAATTGTGGCACCCATGATTTGATATAAAATTATATTTTTTTCCACTGAATAAATTCACTTGAATTAAAGGTTGGAATTTCCTCTTTTTTCCATTGTGGTCCTAAGTTATTTAGAACAAAACAGATTTTTTTTAGAAGCTAAAGAACACATTCAAACCAGGGGTGCCAATAATTATGGAGAGACACTGTATCTAGTTTGGTTAATTTATGGTGTTGTATGTAGCACCTTGGTCCTGGAGGAATGTGGTTTCGTTTGACTGTGTCCTGAACTGTATATGGTTGAAATGACAATAAAAGCCTGTTTGACTTGACTTGAGTTAATTAATGCTAAAGTTATCGTTAAGTAAC
The DNA here is from genome assembly GCA_011419295.1 of Clarias macrocephalus. NCBI lineage: Eukaryota > Metazoa > Chordata > Actinopteri > Siluriformes > Clariidae > Clarias > Clarias macrocephalus. The sequence continues at coordinate 108,814 of JAAGKR010001347.1, forward strand.
GCAGTAAACCGTGTTAGTTAGAGCAACCTCAATGGTACAAACTTTTGCACTGTACTCCTGCAATCATCTAACTAGTTATATTTACTCAAAAGGTTTTAAAAGAAAATCATGTTCTCAGTCAAGTGTGCATAATCGTTTGATGGGAACTGTGGGTCATAAAGCAAACGCTCGTAAATGTTTAACAACTTTGGCGAATGCACCTTAATCGTAAACCGTAGCGCCGGGTTCTCAGCTTCACCTAGTGCTGTGAGTTTGTTCACAGAAACATCTGTATTTAATATTAATGTGAGTTACACAAATCATTGTAGACAGCTGTAGGATCACCATCTGTTGCTCCCAGCTTTGTTTTTCATTACCTCCATGTTTGGTATGTAATTAGTATATATTCCTCATAGTTAATATTTAATGACCAACAGTATTGATCTTAAATGTTGCTATGGGAGCTGTGACATGAAAGTGGAAATCATTACAGATAGGGCTGCAAAAATCACATGGTGTATCATATGAGGCATATGGACTTTTCCCCTTTTATTCTAGCGGTTACCATATTCCAAGATCTGGCACAGGTTTTACGCCGGATGCCCTTCCTGTCACAACCTTCTCATTTCATAAGTGGGATTGGGACAGGCATTACATGCAGTGGCTGGGTTGTATGTAACAGGCGGTTAAAGCTCTTGCTCAAGGATCCAACAGTGGTGCCAGGCACAAAACCTCGATCTTCCAATCAACCAGTCAGACCTGTAACCACCTGAGCCAGCACTTCCACTTTTTTAAGTATATCTTACATATCCAAAATAATTAGCAAATCGTAATAATAAAAAAACTATATTAAATACTAAAACTAAACCTATTTAGCCTCGAATGAAAGAATATGACATTAACTACAATACACCATTAGTGACATTCATCAGATAATCTATGACATGTTGCTGCAGTCATGATGAGAGCTGTATCTGTTCTGCTGACTCTCCTACTGTTGATCTTTTTTTTATCTTTACTCCTGCGTACCGCATAAAAGCAGACGTGTTATGTATACAGTATCTGCGATGTTCCACAGGGATCCATACTCAGCCCTCTTCCATCTTCTCTGTCTATGCTGCAACAGGGTAGAACAAAGCATTTCAGATCCTTTCTCCCAGGCAGCATTATTATTGCCTGCATTTCTAATATTACTACCAGGATGGACACAGAATTAATCTAAAACTTTCTTGAACTTTCTTAAACACCAACAGAGAACTAGAGGCTTTTTATAATTTGACATCATCTTTTTTTTTTTCCCCCTTGGAGAAACACTGCACAGGCTGTATAAATTTTAATTATGCCAAAAGAAATACACAGAAGAGACCAAACCTGGCTCTAGTAACTGGATAACTGTCAACGTTTTTCTAGGGATAGATTTTTAAAAGTTCCACAGTTAGTTTTGAGCACTTGATAAGTACAATCATACATTACAGGCTCATTATGCTAATACGATCCAATCATTCATGACAATTTGGGTCATGCATGCTGTTACAGCACATAAAAAAAAGATCATTTTTCTGATAATGTGGTTTGTGTATTTTATTTATCACTTACATTATAACATTTATAATGAGACAATAAGTGATAATAAAAAAATAAATGATGCATAAACTCGTTGAATTTTTTTTTTCCTTTTCGTGAACATTTTTACCAAAATTTCTGAAATAATCACAGACTGAATACACTGTGCTGTTACTATAGCAATCGTACTGTATTAAAACTAATTAATCTACAGCTTCTGACCAATCAGAATCCAGAACAGTTTCCAGTGAAAAATCTCCAACTAATCAGGGTAGGAGTTCATAATAAATTGTGTCACAACACTGCTGCAGCTGATACACTCGTACCAGAGCTACACAGAGGACTACATCAGTCTCACTGCTGTCCTGAGAATGAATCACCATCTGAATATTATCTGGCGGATGTGGAGGAAGGGGCTCTTTAGGGGTATTTTGTTCAGTTTCTTGAATCAGGCATCAACTGAATAAATGGAGACTATATATATATATATATATATATATTTTTTTTTTTTTAAATACACCGTGTACCTGAATGCTTTAGAGTCTTTAACCACATGTATATATTTTTCTTTATTGGATAATAAAAGCGCTGTGCGCTCGCAGACCTATTTAAACGTCACTTTCATTGATTTTGTCCCAGCCAATTTGTCCACTACATTCTTTTGGGACTCTTGTTTTTTTAGGAGCCACTTAAAGCTACTTAAGCATGTTCTATTGAATTAAGAGATGGAGCAGAATGACTTTTACGCCGTGATCACAGAGGCGATTACGCTAGCCATTAGAGGAAAAAGCTCACCTACTGTTGTATTTCTTCATAATGTAACAAGCTAATGTGCTTAATGGTCATGTGAGAATTCTCTGGAGCTGTATTCGAGCACAGAAGCTTTTGGCAAAAAATCGTTACGGATGGCAAATCGGGGGGAGAGAGATTCTGCAAGCTGGATATGGAATTACAGAAGATCTTTATGGAAAAACCCTGCAGTGTGAAGACAAAAAGAAAAAAGATCATTCAATAGATTTTCAGTTGAGTGAAGCTCTCTGGTTTACTGAGGTGAAGGTTTTGAAAACAGAAAGTGGGAATCATGTCAGAATCAGTTTTTATTTCTCAAATTTTCATGTACTGTATACATGAAATAATACACAAAATGCTTTTTGGACCCAAAAAGGTACAAGATCAATAAAATGCAAACATAAATGTAAATTTTTTTTATTTCGAAATGTAAATGAAGTGATTTTTTTATTGCAAAATCCTGTATTTCTTTCCATCCCCACCATAAGACACGTTTCTCATTTTTTAATATTATAATGAGCCCAAATCATGTGAATAAATGCACTTTTTGGAAAGCGTTCAAAAAAAGTCCAGTTTTCATTCTGTGGCAATCTTGTCAGTGTACACACATTGTTTGAAATAAAAGAATTAACCATTTACATGATTATCGACAATCAACACAGATGGGCTTTGACTCGATAATTCACGGGCCACAAGCGTACACACGCTGTAGATCACTTGAGAGTTCCGATCTTGTTGAAGATTTCATTGGCTTAAAAGCACACACTTGTAAATCCAATCGTGATTTTATAGTTTAACCGTAAAAATTCAGAATTAAAAGAAATAAGATTTGTTGTATTATTATTTGGTTTGGAGAACAAACCAGGACATTATGTACTTTAATGCAATCACTGTTCAGTATTAAAGATGGAAGCCAGTCAAACCATAAATAGGCACAAATTTTTCAAACAAAACCTTTTGACGAATTGTGCATGTTGTTGTTTCGTGCAGCTATTGCACTGATTTCTCAAATGTCCACTTCAGTCGTATTTATGGAGTGAACAGTGACTAGTGCTGATTGAGGCTTCTGCAATAGACAACAAGGCATCCATAAGGGTTCCACATTTTCACAAGGACACAGTCATATTTAAGTATCGTCATGCTTTAAGCATACAGTTCTAACAGAACTTAGGACCAGCTTAAACCAGTTTCAGATATTGTGGTTTGTGTGGTTTGAAGAATAAATTGTTTTTCATCGTTTATCTTCTGTTACTTCTGTCCTAATTTCTGAGCTTCTTCATGCAGTGCAGCGTTTGTCTTGTTTAACTCTGTCACTGCTTGTTCTGTTAAATGTGTTATTGCAAATTCAAACTTTGGAAATTTAAATGCTTAGGACTAAATTGTCCCATTTTTAAACATGAAGGCAATGCTTTTAGCTCACACAACTTATATTTCTTAATTAAAATGTTAGTAGACTTATAATAATCAAAACAAAGTAAGAGTTTCTTTTAAAGTTTTGAGAATGACACCAATATTCATTTTCACAAAGTCTGCTTCCTCTGTGTTTTTAGGTCTTTGTGTCAGATGTTACTCTGGTAGACTGGAGTATAATTACAAGCATTTCATAAGTGACAAAGGCTTTTATTGACAATTCCATTAACGTTATGTAAAGAGTCAGTATTTGCAGTGTTGATCCTTCTCTTTCGAGACCTCTGCAGTTCGCCCTGGCATGCTGTCAATCAACTTCTGGACCAGTTCCTGACTGATGGCAGCACATTCTTACATAATCAATACTTGGAGTTTGTCCGAATTTTTAGGTTTTTGATTGTCTACACACACCTCTTAAGGATCGACCACAAGTTCTCAATGGGATTAAGGTCTGGGGAGTTTCCTGGACATGGACCCAAAATGTCTTGTTCCCTGAGACACTTAATTATCACTTTTGCCTTCTGGCGAGGAGCTCCATCATGCTGAAAAAGGCATTGTTCATCACTAAACTGTTTTTGGATGGTTGGGCGAAGTTGCTCTCGGTGGATGTTTTTGTACCGTTTTTTATTCTTGGCTGAGAATCAACGCCACACATGGATGGTCTCAGGATGCTTTACTGTTGGCATGACTTGAGGGATTGATGGTAGCACTCTTGCATAATTTCAGTCCTATTCCTTCAGCATGTTTTTTCTTATTTTTAAATTATCAAAAAAAAAAAAAACAACCTGTAACAAGACTCTAACCTTGAATCAGATTTACACCCAGTCAAGGCTCTTGAGCCTGAAGCCATCAATACCGATCTTTCCACATGTATCTTTACTTTAAACACCGAGGTCACTCATACACTGTCCCTCTAGAATTATTGGCACGCTTCAGGCAGAAAACGTTTCCCTATAAGAAGGGTTTTTGTCTGTAATCGCATTTTCTCTTAAAAAATATAACAAAAATATTGATGTCCCAAAAGCAAAATAAACAGCTGGAAGCCTCAGCTTGAGAAATTTTTAACTGATTCTCCTTCCCAATACATAAACAAAGTATATACATACCTGGGTACACACAACACCCTGCCTTAAGACTTTTCACCTGAAGAACCGATATTTTGCCAGACATTTGTCTCGGCATCTGAAGCATTTTTGCCATATGAGCAACCGAACCGAACCGAACCGAACGCCGGCTAAGTTGCATTTACAGTTCGTCCGTAAGCATTCAAAACTTATTTGTGTCAGTGGAACGTCAAAGGAAGTATGTTCACATTTATTTATTTAGTTATTTACTTATTTCGCTTTGTACAAGATTTAGTGAAGACATACAAAAGCACCACAGATCCCAAGAATGTTATCAAGGACGGTAGCAAGAGGAAAAGGGAGCCGCTTTCAGTTTAGTTTTCAAAGCAACTGGTGCTGAGAGGAATCATAAGTTAGGGTTACGTGAGTTTACTTCATTTACATGTCTTTTCTAAATGTTTTGTTTGTTTTTATATGCAAAAAATATATAATTATAGTGTTGGTGATATTAGTAATATTTTTGGGTGGCTGGAACAGATTATCTGCATTTACATTATTTCCTATGGGAAAATGGGTTTTGCAATACAAACTTGAACTCGCCAATGAAACAAATTCAATTCATATGCCGAGGTATCGCTGTAGTAGCTTATTATAAACCACAGCAACTCTCATCAGGCAGTAACTAAAGATGTATGGATGGATTAATGAATGAATGTATGGATGGATGGATGAATTAATTTTTTTTGTCTTGTAAAGATAGGACAGGATCAAAACAATTCCACCAAACCTTGTTTACAGAAATGACTGGCAGGTCGGTATGAAAGCACAGATTGCTTAGCGCAACAGAGTGATTGACGGTTACCTGGGCGACGGATCCCGCCACAGGTCTCTTGTCTGCGGATTCTTCTGGTTCCTTTTTCAAACGTCTCAAACTGTTGAACTTATTAAAGTAGATTAGAAGTGATGAGGCTAATGAGTTAACATTCTGAGCAAAAGAGCTGTAAACTCTCGCACATTTAAGACGCTAACAATGCTCCTCGCCATTCTTTTAATTAATGTTAAATCTTATTGCGACGAGTCATTGTATCACATGCAGGGTCTCCATTCCATTAGCTTCAGTAACTTAATAATCTCTGGGTTTAAATTGTTTCATCTGCCTTTGTGAAAAAAAACAGGCTACATTTCTCTGGTTGATTTATTATTTTATTTTAAAATATACTGCTAACCACTCCAGCACTGACTATTAAAAGCTGAAATATAATTTTTTTTCCAAAGTTAATTATAGATTTATTTTTATCATCTAAAAAGCCCTTGAAATAAAACAAGAAACTTGGTAGAGCGACTACTCGCACTGCTGTAAAACATCTTTTCTTCATCCATAAAATTCCCCAATGCTGAAGGTTATTCATCATATTCCTGCTGTAACGTCCTTTGTCTAAAATCTTATGCAGCGTCACTCTTCTCTGTCCAGTCGTGTCTAAAACACCTAGTCAAGTCAATAATTAAGCTTGTGTTCAAAATTTGAAATGAACTGGATTAAAACATTTTATCTCTTGTAAAAGTCTACAAGGATTCCTGAAGTTGTAAAGCATCTGAATTGTACATTTATTTATTAGTTTTTTGTCCTTTTGTTCTGGTAAAAAAAAAAAAAATTATGAACATTTCAGATTTCTGGACAAAAAAAATCTACTAGACTCAAACATTTACATTATGAACAACATTAACTTCAACTGTGCCTGAAATAATGTTTATCAGTAATTCGGTTAAATAAATATAAAATAAAACGAAACAGTCCTGGAGTACTCGTACTTTTGTACTTAAGTCGGCAAAAACACGTTATTGGTGCTGAGTTTTTTTTTATGTTATCCATATAAGTCCAGAAAATGAGTGTGAGAAAGAAGTTACTTCTGAAGTGACCGATCTTGCTTCTCTAAAAAGTTTCTAACTTCAGCTGTTTTGGAGAGATAATTTTATATGAGCCCCAAATTTTCTTTTCATTATACTGTCCTGCTTTATTTAAAATGACCAATATTCATATTTCTGTATAAGTATTGATACAAAAATTGGTGTAAGCTTCCAGAACCATACGACCTGTACATATTGTTGCTACATCAAAGCATTCCGTGCAAAAAAAAAAAAAAGTATTTTCTCCCCAAATGACTAACAGTGGTTTTGTTTAAATGCTCCGAATTAGATACACACCTTATGTTACGTGGACATAAGAACCTGTAGTGTCCGTAACCATGTCAAATTCGAGTGAGTGAGCGAGTGAGTGAATGAGCGAGCGAGCGAGTGAGTGAGTGATCGAGTGAGCGAGGAGTGAGCGAGTGAGAGAGAGAGCAAGTGAGTGAGCGAGTGAGTGAGTGAGCGAGTGAGTGAGTGAGCGAGTGAGCGAGCGAGCGAGTGAGTGAGTGATCGAGTGAGCGAGGAGTGAGCAAGTGAGAGAGAGAGCAAGTGAGTGAGCGAGTGAGCGAGTGAGTGAGTGAGCGAGTGAGCGAGCGAGCGAGTGAGCGAGCGAGCGAGTGAGTGAGTGATCAAGTGAGCGAGGAGTGAGCGAGTGAGAGAGAGAGCAAGTGAGTGAGCGAGCGAGTGAGTGAGCGAGTGAGCGAGCGAGCGAGTGAGTGAGTGATCGAGTGAGCAAGGAGTGAGCGAGTGAGAGAGAGAGCAAGTGAGTGAGCGAGCGAGTGAGTGAGTGAGCGAGTGAGTGAGTGAGCGAGTGAGCGAGCGAGCGAGTGAGTGAGTGATCGAGTGAGCGAGGAGTGAGCGAGTGAGAGAGAGTGAGTGAGTGATCGAGTGAGTGAGTGAGCGAGTGAGTGAGCGAGTGAGTGAGTGATCGAGTGAGTGAGCGAGTGAGTGAGTGAGCGAGTGAGTGAGTGAGCGAGTGAGTGAGTGAGCGAGTGAGTGATCGAGTGAGCGAGGAGTGAGCGAGTCTCTTCATGTGAAATCTAAATCGGCCAAGATTCATCTGAATGACAATTAAGATCATTGAAAGATTTTAATTAAAAAGGGTTATGGACATTACAGACTATTTAGCAAATGTGTTTCTTTTCATCTGATAAAAAATCTAAATCTGCCTGCATACAGTATTTACAAAAAAATTAAGCATGGATCAGTAGATAGGAAGCATTAAGTTTTATGAAAAATCCGACATGAAAATTCACTTTTTTCACCGAGGTGAGACACTTTTTTGAGTAGATTTTAGAGCATGGACTTGAAACTGTAAACTGAAGTGGTACTTCTACTTGTAGTGTAGAACATTTTTAGACAAGCACTTGTACTTTCACTAGAATATTGAGTTTGTGTGTTTCAACCACCTCTGGGCTTTAATATGTTGCTCTGAAAACTTTTTTTTTTTTTTTTCTAAAATGCCTTGTGTTTTTCAGTTTGGAGGAGATGATCAGATCCCTGCACGCTGCACCAAACAACTCAGAAAATCATCTGCAGAAGCTCATACAAGCTGCATTCAGTAACCCGGAGGAATTAGAGGAATCGTGTCTTAAGATAAAGGACAGTGATTACAAAATTACATTTTATGTCTGTATTGTCTCACCATTCTGTTTTGTAAACGATGCTTTAGAGCACGAATGTAATGAATGAGCATAAACATTTCTCAGTGTGGTTTATACAATGACAATTAGGCAAAAGTGGCCATAAAATCATTTCTTTTGAGCTGATTATCTTAGACTTGTTGGAGGAAGTTCACCAGGGGACACGACTAGAGAACAATCAACACGACTGTCGCAGCAAAGCCTCAAAGGATGGAAAAAGAAAAGAGCTTTCATTTCTTTAAACATCTTTGATGTTGTTATATTTAAGTGGAGATTTTGGCAGCATTTAATGTGTTTAATTTCCTCAAACCAGCTAGTACAGACATATATTTATGCCCTATCTTCTGAGAGATCACAAGTCTGAATCCCGGTAATGGCACAGCAGTTTATAGCCGTGAGACCTGGGAAGCAAATTGGCCAGGAGGTAAACTTTAATCATAGAAACACTTTAAACGCAAATTTAAAATCAATTTAAAAACTGGATTTTGTATTTACTTGGGTTATCTTTGTGTAATATTAAAATTAGTTTGATGGTCTGAAAATGTGACAAATATGGAAAATAATTTTAAAAATCAGAAAGGGACAGAACGTAATCTATATTAACCTGTTTAAAAATTCGTTTAATTGGGAAGCTTTAAACTTTTAGCCAGTTTCCTGGAACTACCAAATGTTTTTTTTAATAAAGAAAATGTTAAAGCAAAAAAAAAGTTTTTTTGTTAGTTTGGTTCTTTATTCTTTTTTTAATCTTCTGATTGAATGTTGAAGTTACGGACGCTGTCCAAGCCAGTTTCTCCATGTGTGCTCATAACCCAGAGCCTCTATATATAGAGCACAACTCCGTGTACTGTATCACCTGTAAGGGTCTCCGTATCTTTTTGTATTACAGAGGGAGTGTTTCAAATGGCAGGCGTATGGCCTTCGAATCACGGGTAAGTGCTTGTAATGTTCAACATAACTGATGAACTTGTTTACACAAAACACAATCAGGGAAGGTTGAAGTTTATTCCTTACATGCTATAAGACACGTCATTTTATTACGAGTGTATGGCCCATTAAATGAGACCATGACCGGCCAGTCATGAGTGGATGGAATGAACACATGCGATTGGTACAATTTGGGGTTTAATAATACCCTGTTTTTTTTTTTTTTTTTTAAGAAAACATTCACTTGACATCTGGTTGAGACTAGACGTGTACATCAAGACTGGCCCTGATAACTTATTAAATACAACATTTATAATGTATGGAACATTAAACATGCATGTGTTCAATGTAAAGAGCTGAAAAATAACATAATAAGTGAAATGACCTGATGGTGCAGTGGTGGCTCGGGGGTTTGGGGCTCTGGGTTGCTGATCAGAGGGTCGGTGGTTTGAGCCCTGGTCGCTACTGTTAAGGCTCTTAATCCAATGCTTAGATAATCATTGCAAAGGAAAGTGGTATATAAATCATAAACTCCGCAGTCCGAATCATCGGTTATTTTATTAACCTTATTTAAAGGACACCAATTATGCATCAATTATTTTAATCGTTTTGGACAATCACACGTGTCTCTGTTGTGTGTGTGCGTCAACAATGTTTCTTTTATATTTTAAGCCATTTACATAGAACACATGCATATTTAATGTCACATATGTTATCAGCAGTATTTAATGTTATCTGAGTCAGCGACCGATCTCTTGTGTCAACCAGATGTCATGTGAACATTTCAAGTACATTTCGAGTATAAACAAAGGCATATTGTCAAAGCCCAAATTGTACAAACTGCATGTATTTATTCCACTGACTAATTTTTGTGTGCATTCATGATTTCGGTGGGTGCCGGTGGTTCTAGAGGTGACTGTTCTGGGCTTGTTGAACGAGAGATGTTTTGTAGTTGCACCGAAGCTAAAAGCAGGATGATCAGGGCTTATTATTGTGACACATTCTATTACGGTTTCCCAGAGTGCAAGAGTTGCAGAGTTGGACTGGCCGGGTCATGGTCTCATTTAAGGGACCATACAGTCATGTAATAAAATTAGGTGTCTTGTAGCATGTAAGGAATTTCCTTCAACATTCCCTGATTGTGTTTTCTGCATACCAGTTCATCGGTTATGTTGAACATTAAGAGCACTTAACCGTTAATTGAAGCCTGTATTTTCACTGATTTATATGAGTCGGTTCCCTTTACAGTAGAGTTGATTCTTTTACAATTTATTTGATTCACTCAGAAGATGACCAAGACCACCTGAAAGACCACGTTACTCAGACGATGGTTGGATCTGAGCTGGATTTCCCTGATCTCACCTGAATAAACAACCAAACTGATGATTAAACTTTTTTAAATAAAATTGTGTTTTGTAAAAAGAAAACATTTGGGATTTCCAAGTAGCTGGTAAAATTATTAAAGCTCCCCATTTATACTATGTTTTAAACAGGTTATTACAAGGTTTATTTTTTTTTTTTTTTAAGTCTTCAAAAATTATTATTATTATTATTATTATTTTTTGGAATGCCCCTTTGCTGATGTACATTTTCTTAGCCAATTAGAAAAAATTGCTGGAAAACAATATGCATGTTTAACCTATGTATGTATGTTCAGGACAAAATAAGGCATTTCCCACATTTTTGTGGCTCTTCCAAACTATATTCTAAACTATATACAAACAAGCAGAAAATGGGATTCTGGCTTAGTGGTTATCACTGTGGCGCCGCACCTCCAGGGTTGAGGGTTTGATTCCTGTCTCAAGTTTGCATGTTCTCCCGGTGCTTGGTGGGTTTCCTCTGTGTGCACCAGTTTTCTCCCACAGTCCAAAGACTAGCAGAACAGACAAATTGCATGTAGTGTGTACAAGTGTGTGTGCCTGCAATGGATTGGCACCCCATCCAGGGTGTATCCCACCTTGTGCCCAAAGTGACATGAAATACCTTCTATTTTACTGACACAATTTTGTATTTCTTACTCCCTCAGTGATCCCACAACAAAACCTCTGCCCTGGTCTTGAGACACCCATGATGCACTTTCCACCATGAGTCTGCTCTGTCCTCAGAAAATTATCCCACAGGTGTCGTGGACAGATCCATGAGGTCTATTGTGAACAAAAACATACAGCCTAGTGAGTTCTGAAGATATGAATTTAAACATCTGCACAACATTGTTGTGGCTGATTATAATCTTGATGTTAATAATAGTGAGCTTTTATATCTTTGTTCTCATCTGTTGAGTTAGAAGCTGAGCTGATGGGATTTGTGGAAAAGGTCCACAGTCCTGATGCACTGAGCAAACAAACACTCAACTTAATGATACGTTCTCAGTGCCATGGTAACATCTCTGTTTTTCCTGATTACTAAAAATTAAAGCTCTCAGTTTTTGCAATATCTAAAGCTAACCCCAAACTCTAACACTAACTCCAGCCTCTAACACTAACCCCAGCCTTTTACACTAACCCCAAACTCTAACACTAACCCCAACCTCTAACACTAACCCCAACCTTTAACACTAAACCCAACATCTAACACTAACCCCAAACTCTAACACTAACCCCAACCTGTAACACTAAACCCAACATCTAACACTAACCCCAAACTCTAACACTAACCCCAACCTGTAACACTAAACCCAACATCTAACACTAACCCCAAACTCTTACACTAACCCCAAACTGTAACACTAACCCTTATCTCTTGAACTAACCCTAACCCCTAACCCCAACCTTTAACACTAACCCCAAACTCTAAAACTAACTCCAAACTCTAACACTAAACCCAACATCGAACCCTAACCCCCAACCTCTAACACTAAACCCATCGCTAATCTCAACCTCAATCTAACACTCAATAATCTCTAACAGCGAACATTAATCACTAATATATAAACCTGTCCCCAAAGGTTTTGTCCCAATCTAGCAACCTCCCGCTACTCCCTACACAATCTAGGCCTTCCCTCCTCAGAGCAGTTACCAGCTTTTGTTATTTTTGTTAGATTACGGTTATTACATCCCCTCAATGACCCCCCAGCCAGAACTCACACACTCAACTGAGCTCCACAGCCTACACTGTTTCCAAATGCTATTCATGGTTATAATGAAATAACAATTATGTCTTGTAGACAACAGTGAAAAAGAAAACCAAGCTGATTGCGCTTGTGGAAAAGGTGCACAGTCCTGATGCACTGAGCAAATAAACACTTCACTTAATGATAATTTCTCAGCTAAAATGCCATGGTAACATCTCCTTGGCCTTCCCACGTTACCTGCACCCTCTGAGAGTCACTCTGACCTCAACACTATCCTGTATTATCCTCACTCACTCAACATCTATACCGCTTAATCCTGTATTCGGAGCCTGGAGCCCATCCCAGGAGCCTTCAGGCACAAGGCAGGTTACACCATGGACAGGGTGCCAATCCATCGCAGGGCACAGACACACACACTACGGCTAGTTACCCTAACCTACATGTCTTTGGACCCACCAAGCACGGGGAGAACATGCAAACTTCATGCACACAGAGACAGGAATCGACCCTGGTGTGGGAATCGACAGTGTGAGACTGAGTGCTTTGACAGTCAACCTCTAACATTGACTCCAGCACCTACAGTAACATTAATACAATATTTACCTACTTCTACATCTACAATCTTAATTACTACAATCTTCTATCTCTAACACTAAATCCAACCTCTAATAACTAGCGAAAAGATGAGTACCAAATTCTCAAAATCTCAATAAAGCGAGCAGGCCAACAAAACAGACGTAAAAGTAAAAACCATCACCAGCTACAAGAAACAGCGTCCACAGACAGGATATCCTGCCCAAATGACTAGCTTTGCCCTCAGGTCAATCTTGACTGAATTTCTCTACAGCAAACTGTTACGACTGAGTGTGGATTCCTCCATCTGTCAATGGATTATTGACCTCCTAACAGATAGGAGGCCGATTGTGTAGATGAGACCCTACCAGCTAAAATCACTATCCATCCACACAGGGGCTTGACATGACTGTGTACTCTTACCTGTCCTGTACTCCTTAGACAACAATGTACAGACATCCAGGACCCTTCCATAAAGGCTAATCAAATTTACATCTATATTGAGCAACATAGATGAGTTTGTCTATAGGACAGAAGTGGACCTTCTTACTTGGAATGTTGTACTGAGAACAACCTGGAGCTCAAGAGTGATTGATTTTTGTAAGTGCCCACCTCCCCATCATGCCCTGGAAGTCAACAACCATGCAGTTAGTAATTATTTGAAACAAGAATCTTCAAAGCCCTCAAATAAATACAATGATGGCAATTAGGAGCGCTCGTCACAGACTGGGTTTCCTGTGGATACTGAGGAATCTCAACATCTGCAGTCAATTGCAATTTTACAGATCATTGTGTGGTTCAGCTTAGCCTCCTCACGCTTACACGACAGACTGCAGTCGATTGTGCGCAACACATAAAGACTGACCGGCAACCGCAAAAGCTCATTGATGAGCTGCGTGACATCAGGGTCAGGAACCGAGATGAGACAAAAAAACACTCATTTGATCCTGAACCTCTAACAATAACCACTATCAGTTAGCTGTAACACTACCTTCTAAATACGTTCCCCAACGTCTAACCTCTGACACTAATCTCTAACGCAAATCTTCAACAAGCATTAACTTTTAACACTAATATGTAACATTAACTTCTAACACCAAGCCCAAAACATTATCCTCCAACACTCACGTCTAAACACTAACCTCCAACACTAATCTCTACCATCATCCTCAGCCTCTAGCACTAACCTTACACACTCACACAATCCTGTAACACTAACCTCTAAACACTAACCTTTGGCCACAAAATTTATAACAAGTGTCACTGAATATTTTATGTAAATTGAGTTTCTATCTGCTGACTGTAAGAAACTGCAACTAGCGGTTATGAATTTTCTGCCGCTTTTGACACCAGAGTGGGGACCAGAACTGCACCTTAGAGCCATCTGAGGGGTTTTATCACCGGGATTAATATCGTGAAACCTGATTTAATTCAGATTACTTCCTGACTGCAGATCTTTCTTTCTCCCGGTACTGTCAGCTAGATGTGAGGTGAGACGCAGGCAGTCTGAGTGATGATCAAGCAACGATTAAACTGTGGTTCAGAGCAAGAGTTTAAAAAATATGAATGAAAATTGTGAAAAAGGTCAACAGTTTAATCTAGAGAAACACAAGCGTTCAGATTTGTTTACAAATATCAAATAAATTATATATAGATAGGATTAGATATTAGATAGGATCACAATAGGAAGTAGGATCAACTCCATCTTTCATAATACTTAATACTTCGTATCTCCCGATCCATGCTTTTTTTTTTTTTTTGTAAATATGCATAAACATTCATTTAATATTTTTATCAGATAAAAAGAAACACATTTCCTAAATGCAAAATGGCTGAAGTTAGCAACATGATATTTTTTTGAGAAGATGGTCACATAGTAGTTGCATAAACTTCACTCACTCATTCACTCATTCATCTTCTATATCGCTTTTTCCTGTATTCAGGGTCGCGGGGGGCCTGGAGCCTATCACAGGAGACCTCGGGCATGAGGCGGTACACCCTGGACAGGGTTGCATGAACTTCAAACGTAGTTTTATTATTTTTTTTTGCCACACATTTTCTGTATTATATGTATAACATATATATATATATATATATATATATATATATATATATATATATATATATATATATATATATATATATATATATTAATCAGCACCAATACTGTGTTGTGGCCAAAATGTATTTAAATATTATTATTATTTAAATATAATAATATTTAAATTATATTATTTAAATATTATTATATTATAAAATATTATTATCATATACATTATGAAAGCAAATCTAAATTTATTTAATCTTTTTCTAGACATGTTTATTAATAAAACTTGAAATTACTAGTCTATTGTCTATTGTCAGTCATTTGCTTTTTTTAACCTAATGTTTATTATTTGTCAGTACAACAAGAGAATTTCATACAGTAAAGCCTACAAATAAAGCTAATACTTTAATAATCTTATCATTAAAAATATGAAATAAATTTGACTACATTCTATATTTTAAGGACATATTCTGTCCTTCACAGCCCATAAAGCGACACACGCCTCCTACAGTAAGTTCTTTTTTCCCCTCTTTTGTAACCGTCATCATTATAAATGGAGCGAGGTCTGTATGATCAATTCTCGTTCCCGTCTGTTCTTTCCCATTTTGCAAAGATTTCCTCAAGCTATATTTATAACCTGCATGCAGCAAACATGAAACCTGATAGCTGAATAGCACACAAGCGGCTCGCGGATAATGACATATGCAAAATCAATATGTATGTGAAGCCTTTCTAAACAACTCTGTGACCTGGGAAACTCTGTAGAGGTTATGAATAATGTTCTAACTCGAGACTTCTGTTCAAGAGTGCTGTGATGATAAATAGTGGTGTAAGCTAATTAATTTAGCTGCTAATACACGCTAATGGATTCATTTAGCATGCGTAGCGTGATTTACAGCAGCCTGAAAGTCATGTCAGAGATCAAGAAAATTATTCCCTTTATTAAATTCTACTAATAAGAAAGTTGATTGAAAAGAATATATATAAGTAAAATGATCAGTAGACTGTGGTGCTGGGTTTATATTAGAAATGCACAGCAAGCTCGTGACAGAACACGCCATAGCCGTAAAACTCATTTAGCTATCATTTAAAGCTAAATAGGCTTTGCTGTTTATTTTCCCCCCCCCAGGACAAAATAGGCAATAAGATGAACTTGATTCTAGTTTATTTTTAAACAACTTTGCAAATATGACTGAGCGAAATTTTAAAAAATGGGTCAAATAGGTTCATAAAACAGCACAGATGCTAATATTAATAATAATAACAATAATAATAATAATAATAATAATAATAATAATAATAATATTATTATTATTATTATTATTATTCCTCACCCTTTATAAAAGTAATATTCAAAAAATCCAAATGCACAGTTTGATGTCCGCCGCCTCCTCATTTTCATTTTTAAGGATTAACCCAAGGTTTTTTATTTGCATGTACAAACCAATCAACATATCTACAATCCTTTCTTTTAGGCTCTTTTTTTGTGATTCTTATCCTCTATTGTCTAAGTTACCTATAATATCAAGTTATTATAAAGTTATTCTAAAGTATTAGGGAAGCCTTCAAAACAAATAAGTTCAGGAGTACAGTGGCCTCTAGAGACAAATCTGGACCAGTCCAAAGTTTGGACACACCTTCTAATTCAATGTTTATCAACATGTAGACAAAATGTGTTCGTCTACATTCTAGCACATTACTGCATTTTTAAAACTATAGAAATAACACATCTGGCATTAGATAATTAAGCAACAAAACATACTTTTTACCAATTATAAAACAGCACCTCAGATTAGAGTCGTTAGATCGTGAAGCTGTACAGAGTATAGATAGCAGATACATTTCAATATCAACTGCTTGAAGGAGATTATTGTGTATATTGGATATCAGTATCAGTATTGTTTTACAGCAAAGAAAGAAAAAAAATCAGAAGGGACCATGGAGAGTGATCCTAAAATATTGACTGGAAGTGAGAGCGTAAACATTTTTTATAATGCATACAAAACCAAAGCACATGCAAAAAGAAAAATGCTGCAAAAGTAATTTGCTTAATCAAAGGTACTCCAGGACAGTAGGGGGAGTGCTGAGCTTGTTTTGACTTACCAGTGGATGGGACGTCAATCAGTATTTCCAAGAAGTAAATAAACGGTTATTTTAGAGCTTATTAGAACGATTGTGATGTGTGTTATTGCAGATATAAAGTCACATAGTAAACATTAGCAACAGTCAATTTAACTGTAGTCACTTAACTTTTTGTGTGTTTTTGGTTTGCCTCATTTAACTTTATTGCATTTCCTTTAATTTTTGTGAAAGTGTGTTTTAGCATATACTAAATGTGTTTTTGTAATGTTTGTGCCTTCACTTTCGTACACTCCCAGTCAAAGAGTATGCTTGTTCTACCTCGTGGCCACCGTACAAGAGTAAAAAGAGATGCTGGTGAAAAAAAACACTTTTATAGCTGCTATAACATATATTGTCCAAAACACAGTATTGGTGCTGATTTGATCTTTTTTGTTGTTGTTGTTGTTGTTGTTGTTGTTGTACATATAATACAGAAAATGTGTGTCCCAAAGAAGCTACTTCTGAAGTTTAAACAACATGGATGTGACCAATCTGGCTTCCCAAAAAATTTCAAATTGGTAACTTAAGCCGTTCTGGAGAGATGATTTTATATGTAACCCAAAAATGCTTCAGGGTTACACTGTCTCACTTCAAACAATAATTAAAATTTTAAATACTAAAATTTGTGGAAGCTTCAAGAAGCATATGACAGTGTAAAAATTTTTGCTTAAATTGTTTTTGGTAAAAGCTTAAAAAGCAAAAAAGAAATCATATTATTCATATTATTCATATTCATATTATATTCATTCATCTTAACAACAACAACAAGATTTATCTGAATGACAAGATCATTGAAAGAGTTGAAATCATTGAAAAAGTTAACGACAATTGTATTTCTTTTTATCTGATAAAAATATAAATGTGTATGGATATTTACAAAAAACGAAGCATGAATCAGGAGATAAAAAACATTAAATATTGTGAAAAAAGGGTGTCATATGATCGTATGTGATGGGATGAGACACTAATTTTCACCACTAATACCATGTTTTGGCCGTGAGTGAGAACAAATAACTTGCTTCATGCAACATTTAAATAATATTTTAATTTGCTACAATAACCTGATATTTTATGTTTATCATGTTGTGTTATAATATTTCTTTTTAAAAGTCATTAGAATGTATGTTTATCAGTGTGTTGTATGTTGTTTGAGCGAGTTTTCCAAGCAGTGGAGGACACAATGCACACCATCACTTCTCAACATTTGCATTTCAAAAGCAAAAACAGATCAGTGTTAATTTATTTATAAAGTCAAATAGGCATGGAAAGTGTTCTGCTAATCATCTGCTCGTGCTGCTCCAAACATTATTTCCAACAAAGCTTGTTTTCAAGCAGTGAAGTGCTCAAAGAGTCTTCTTTGAATTCTGGCTTTACAAAATATATTGTAGACTCAGAGTGTAGAATGTTAAAGCTTCATATTTCCATGCTGAATGTCATTCTACACTAACTTTGAATTTGTTGTTATATATTATTTAAAGGAAAGGTGTATCCTTACATACAGTGCTCCCTGTATGCACACTCTATAGTCCAGTAACTCTGAGTCACCCGCCGGGAGCCAAGGAAGCCCTTGTTACTGCGCCGTCCGTCTAATTGCTCCCACTGCTACCTAGATTTAATACAATCCTCTAAAACATTGATTTCTCTACAGTATGCAGGAACAGGGTTATATATAATTCAAAGTTAATTCAGTTTAGAGTCCTGGCACAGGAAGAAGATTTATAAAGATATTGGTTGGCAAGTTGGCAGACGTCTGCGTGTTGTCTGGGATTCAATTTACATCACGTCCCATGCAAATCCTTTTATTTATCTTTATGGATTTAGTGCTGATTATTCAAAAATGGCTATCCACGGTGGTATAAAAAGGTTCTTCTGAGACACTGCAGGGAAAAGGAAATGATGTGCCCATATGAAAAAAAGAAAGCTTGAGAAAAAATAAGTGCTAATTAAACAAAAACATCTTCCTGGATGTAAGATTATGAAGTGTATATACCCTGCATGGCCAAAAAAAGTTACCATTCAGAAGATTCAAATTATTGGGCTGCATCAGGCAAAGAAAACAACTAAGGAGATTCAAAATTCCTGGAACTGGGTTAAGAACCCTTCAATACATTACCAAAATAGTGCTGAATTGTCAACTTTGTGGAAGAAATGTGGCCGGAAAAAAAAAAAAAAAGCATGAATGGAGATCACTTAAACACTTGGTGAAGTTACATGATAACTCTTACAACAAAACTTTTTTTATGTTTAATAGTGAAAGTGAGCTCATTTCCATACACACACACACACACACACACACACACACACACACACACAGTGTGCTGAGAACTCACAGGATCGGGACTTAAGCTGTGTGTCCATAAGAAAACCACTTGTTAGTGAGACTCATCAGAAAAAAAGGCTTCAGTTTGCTTGGGAGCGTAATGATTGGACTTTGGAGTGATTGAAAAAGGTCATGTGACCTGAAGAGTCCAGACTGACCCTATTCCAGAGTGATGGGCAGAGTGTCAGGGTAAGAAGGGACGCGCATGAAGCGATGCTCCCATAGTGTCGACTGTACAAGCCTCTGGAGACAGTGTTATGATCTGGGGTCGCTTCAGTCGCTCAGGTCGAGACTCAGCAACGTTATTTTCACAAACTGGTATGACAGGCAGTTCGGGCGGATGTTATTGCCGTGGGCATAAAGGGCAGGCATGGACGAAGAGGGGATGTTTTCAAAGATAAAAATCTTTAATTAACGAAAAAAAGGAACAAACAAAATACATACAGGGACTCTGGACAGATACACACATACACACAGTCTCTTTTAGCATTTCAAACCATTGTGAGCATTTCAGATCATTTTAAGCATTTCAGCCCCTAAAGGACTGACACAAAGTCTTAGGACTGCTAGAGACGGAACGTGACAGGAATCCTAGAGACTGGACAGAAATCCTTGAGACTGGATGACACCAGACAGGACCAGGGACACAGGAGCTAGAAACTGGACGAGACAGGGCTCGAGACTAGACAAGACAGGGCTAGAGAAGAGAAGGGGAGCACACAGGAAGCTAGGAGCAAATAGGAGGCTAAGTGAACACACTGGAAGCTAAGGGAACACACTGGAGGCTAAGGGAACACACTGGAGGCTAAGGGAACGCACTGGAAGCTAAGGGAACACACTGGAGGCTAAGGGAACACACTGGAAGCTAAGGGAACGCACTGGAGGCTAAGTGAACGCACTGGAGGCTAAGTGAACGCACTGGAAGCTAAGGGAACACACTGGAGGCTAAGGGAACACACTGGAGGCTAAGGGAACGCACTGGAGGCTAAGGGAACGCACTGGAGGCTAAGGGAACGCACTGGAGGCTAAGGGAACACACTGGAGGCTATGGGAACACACTGGAGGCTAAGGGAACGCACTGGAGGCTAAGTGAACGCACTGGAAGCTAAGGGAACACACTGGAGGCTATGGGAACACACTGGAGGCTAAGGGAACACACTGGAGGCTAAGGGAACGCACTGGAAGCTAAGGGAACGCACTGGAGGCTAAGTGAACGCACTGGAGGCTAAGGGAACACACTGGAGGCTAAGGGAACACACTGGAGGCTAAGGGAACACACTGGAAGCTAAGGGAACACACTGGAGGCTATGGGAACACACTGGAGGCTAAGGGAACACACTGGAGGCTAAGGGAACACACTGGAAGCTAAGGGAACACACTAGAGGCTAAGTGAACACACTGGAGGCTAAGGGAACACACTGGGGGCTAAGGGAACACACTGGAAGCTAAGTGAACACACTGGAGGCTAAGGGAACACACTGGAGGCTATGGGAACACACTGGAGGCTAAGGGAAC
>JAAGKR010001348.1:0-13659 GCA_011419295.1 Clarias macrocephalus
ATTTCTACTGTATGCATGGATTTCTCAATACCCTTGAAATATTAAGGGTCAGATAGCAAGAATGTAAACTGGGGGCTTTCATAGATTTAAACAAAATAATAGAGGTTGTTGATGCAGATTATATCAATAAAAAAAGTGTGATTTTGGCATTCCATTCCTTTCGTTGGATAATTGCTTTGCTTTGCATATATGTTCCTAATAAAGTGGCCAGTGACTGTATATACTACAAGGGACATCTTAAATGACGTGTATCCTATTTAGCGTAGTATAGTAGTATAACTTTTCTTCTGACTAATTTTACATTTTTTAGAGTGTGAGTGGCTTCTCCTGAAAGGAACAGGTGTGTATGTGTTCCTAATAAAGTGGCCAGTGACTGTATACTGTATACTACAAGGCCAAATTTTACCACATCTTACAAATACTTGGACATGCAGTATATATATACACTCACACACACACACACACACACACACACACACACACACACACACACACACACACACACACACACACACACACACACACACACACACACACACACACGGCCTGTATATACAGTACTACAGGCCACTTCTGACTACTACATCTTACATGGCTTGTATTCTATTTTGAGTATACCTCTTTTTCTTACTTCTTCCCACTTTTTAGAGTGTGAGCAATTTCTCCTGTAAAGAATTTCTCCCCCATGTTTGCACTAGGTGTTTTCTAAATTGAGCATGACATCAGCAAGTCAGTGAATGTGGACTAACTGCAGGATTTACTGAAACTAGAGTTTATAGTGTTCCAAGTTTTCTTCAGGTTTGGCACCTACACTTTGCCTGCCATCCTACAGTATACCTGTCAAGTGACAACAACAAATCCTCATAGATCTGTTTAGATAACTTATAAATAGTTCACGAGAGGGTTGTGAACCTGTGCATCCAGGAAGGAAGTAGGATAAGACAGACAGTTTTAAGTATTGTAGTTAATGGCCCAAACATATGGAAGTGGCTTTGGGTGAAGTGGCTTTGGGGTTCTATCGGGGATGTGGCAATAACTCCCTGCCCAGATCCTTTAATGTCCAAGTTATGTTTACGAATTCTTGTCTGTACAGTTCCCACAGACGGATGCGTCTCTTTCCAAGTTGGTCACAAGTTATCCGTTGATTGGAAAGGGATGGGAACAACTGCAGTGGGCTCCGAGCAACCTTGGCTGGGATCTCTTTAAAATGTTTACACCATTTAAACGTTTTACTCCGGCTAAGAGTCTCATCACTGTACTGTGCTTGAAGTCTGCTGTAAATGTCAACCAGTTTTATGCCCTCATTTAAAAGAATTGTCAGCACAAGTCCTGGTTTGACTTGAATGTCAAAAAGGTAGCAGATTGCCTGAGTTTATGTGGAGTGAGTGTGTGACTAGACTGGTTTTAGATCCTTGTATAAATCTTGAATGGAAAGAACCGTGACACTCGATACCAGTGAACATTCCACAACTAACAATTACTATATTGTATGTAGAGTTAAAATGCTGACGTTAAAAAAAGGTCAGATTAAAATAACTCAACATCAGTTTATTACCTCTCATTCGAAACAATGCAAGCTATCTGTGTGAGAAAAGAAACATTGGAACTGCCAAAAATTGCCAACCTACAAAAGGGCTCAACCACACACCCACTCATGAACCCAAACATACACACATTACCGGCAATTTGGAAGCCTCATTTATCTTACATGCTTTCGGACTGTTGGGGGAATCTGGGGTACCAAGAGGGAATCTACAAAGCATGAGAGAACATGCAAACTTAATGCACACCTATTGTAAGACTCAAAAACCCTGTCTGGAAGTATACAGCAGCCCTACCATACCCCCATGTAAGGTGGATTGTCTTAGGGAATCAGAATTGGGTTTATAGCCATGTATGTTGAAAGTGGTAGTAGGAAAGGTGAATTTGTATACAGAATATACAGTATGCATACAGTATTTTAGGTTGATACTAAGTGCAAATAAAACAGAGATTGTGCAGAATGTGTGTAGTGTGTAAAGTTATGTTGCAGGTGCATGTAATGTCCACAGGGGATGTTTAATCTTTCCAACTCATTTTATTGTCCTGGAGGTGTCTACAGTAGTTCCAGCCAATCTCTCTCTCTCTCTCTCTCTCTCTCTCTCTCTCTCTCTCTCTCTCTCTCTCTCTCTCTCTCTCTCTCTCTCTCTCTCTCTCTCTCTCTTTCTCTCTCTCTCAGAGCTAATGATACACTGCAGACTTAAGATTAAGATTTAATGATGGAGGTGTAGAAATGTAAGATAAGATAGGATAAGATAAGATAAGATAAGATAAGATAAGATAAGATAAGATAAGATATACCTTAATTCATCCCACAGTGGGGAAATTTCTTAATCACCTAAAATAAAATCTAATGTCTAAAATCAACTAATGTGTCCATTATTTTTAGGGTGTTGAGCTCAAAGTTGCTTTCCCTGCATCAGTTTACCAGATGGTTAATCTCCCACCTGTAGTCTGATTCATCACCAATGGAGATGAGCCCAATCAGGGTGGTGTCATCTGTGAACTTCAAGAGCTTAGCAGACTGACAGGAGGTGCAGCTGTTTGTCTACAGGGAGAAGACTAGACGAGAAAGGACACAGGCTTGTGGAGAAACAGTGCTGATGGAGGGGGGGTGGGGGGGGGGGTCGATATGTTTCCACAGCTTCACATGCTGCTTCCTGACTGTCAGTAAGTATGTGATCCACCTGCAGATGGTGTCTGGTACATTCTGCTGGGAGATCTTGTCCTGGAACGGGGCTGGTATTATTGTATTTAAAGGAAAACTAGAATCGACAAGGAGTCCATGGACTGGAGTATAAAGTGGAGGCCTATGTTTACTGCATCTTATACAGACCTGTTGGCTCTGTGTGCAGACTGCAGGGGGTCCAGGAGTGGGTCTACAGCACAAGGTGCTCAAATAACTTCATTCCGAGAGAGGTCAATGCAATGAGTCTGTAGACATTAAGTCCTGTGACCGTTAGCTTTTTAGGAACAGGGATAATAGTGGAGATTTTGGAAGAGGCTGAAATGTGGCATATCTCCAGTGGTAAGTTGAAAATCTCAGCGAATGCATGAAAGAGCTGAACAGCAGAGTGCAACACACGCTGGTGCAGCTGCTTTGCATGGATTATGTCCTTGAACAGCCTGTTAACATCCTTCTTCAGAATAGTAAGTGTTGTGCTAAGTGTTGATATATGAAGTGGAAGGGAGCAGCTGAGAATTGACCTTGGCCTCAGCTAATGCCCAGGAGTTGAATGACAGGCATTAATTGGGGAAGGTTGGTCCTTTTGTATTTCAAAACGGCAGTAGAACTCATTGAGGTCATTCATTACTAGAAGCAGGTCATTAAAGGAGTAAAGGGCTTTTGGTTTGTGATTTGTAATCTAAAATTGTGATTTAGAATCATTAGCTGATTCATTATTTTTGAAGATTCTCAGAGTACAGTCATTTAGCCCCTCTCACCACTCACTTCTAAATGCATCTTCTTTTCCCAACTTGTGCTGTCTCAGTTTAGCTGGGAACCAAGGTTTGCCCTGGTACTTGTTGGTATGCAGCAGCCCTAACAGAAAGTGATGTAGGCTGTCACAGTCTCTGTGTTTTCATCCAGACTGTTGGCAGCATCCGAAAAACACCCCAGTCAGTACAGGATGTACCTTGAGAAGACCTTGATCAGTCCAGACCTTACAGTAAGTGACACCATATAGGCATTCGGGGACTCTGAACACAAACGATCTATAAGCTTGTAAAGTTCTATTTGAGCAACACCTTCATTTATTAGCTGGTATGTTGTGGTAATGTGTAAATCATATACTTACACCAAGGAATAATTATAGAGTGTCAAAAAGATGTACAGTATAAAAGAGTTGCATAAGGGTGAATTATGTTTTATCTGATGGACATGGACTTTATAGTAATGTATTTATTTACTATATTCATTACTATTTCTACCTGTGCCAGATTTGTATCATACTGATGTGTTATGATGCATTATTTCTCTCTTTTTTCGTTTGCACTTGATGTGTTATTTTGTATGTATGAATATATGTAATAAAAAAGAGATGTGTCAATCTACTGTATATCGAAGCTTGAGAGTTCTCAATTTTAGAATTTGCTGTCTAAGTGGCTCAGAATAGAAGCAAATGGAATATAATTTAGCTGAGGAACTGCGTGTGAGAGAACAGCACATACCTCTTCATCTACTTAAATGATGAATGAGTTGAGTGGCAGTGATGAATCCTTGTTTAAGGCACTGCATCAGGACTGGGGTTCTGCGGCACCTTACAATAAAGTTGCAGAAGGTAGGCAATCAGATATGAGGCTTACAGGAAAATGAAAGGCCGTGGTGATGTATGGTTACATTAGATGTGTCATATCTGATTTAGGGTAAGTTGCGATTTACTGATTCATTCATGCAACAAAGTAAGCTCATTAGAAAACATTGTAGGTAGGAGCAAAAAAAAAAAAAAAAACAGCAGGTAAATTGGTCTGCAGGAATGCAGGGGATTTGGACAGAATAGGCAGGAGTAGTATAAACAACAAGGAATAAAACAAGGAATGTAGTGGTGGTGAGACCTACAGTATGATAATGGCATCATTTCAACAAGGTGCTGGATACATTCTTTAGAACTCTTGGTCCATATTCACATAATAGAAACATGCAGTGTTGGGTGTGTCTCCACGATGCAAATCTCCCGTTCCACCACGTCCCAAAGATGCTCTATTTGACTCAGATCTGTTGTATGTGGAGGTCAGCTAAGTATAGTGAACTCATAGGCATGTTTAAGAAACCAGTTTAGTTTAGTAACAGGTGGTAACCTGCTGGTCATAGAGGATAACTGTTGATACAAGGCAGGATGGATCCATTCTTTCATACTGATTATGCCAAATTCTGATCCTACCATCATGTTGCAGCAGAAATCAATATGCATCAGACCAGGCAGCATTTTTCCAATGTTCTACTGTCTAATTTTGGTGAGCCTATTGAAACTTTGTCTAAGACATTTTAACTTGTCTTAGTTGACAGTAGTGGCACCTCGTCTGGTCTTCTGCTACTGTAGCCAATCTGCTTCAAGGCTGACATTTTCAGAGATGCTCTTTGACATACGTTGGTTGTAACAAGATGTTATTTGAGCTACTCTTGGCTTTCTTTCAGCTTAAAACCAGTCTGGCCATTTTCCCAGCCAGATTAAACAGTCAGACCTAACATGGTGTCCGTTTTCATTCATTCCTTCGTTATGGACAAGTTGGAAGTTTAAATATTTGAAGAGAGCAAGTCATTTGCTTCAACTGCTCAAGGGCAAGCGAAGCAAGGGGAAACTGACAATGATATTTACTGTGACCTGATTGAGGTCATGCGCGTCATTATACCGATAAAGCATCCTGATGAGGCCATTTATGTTGAAGGTCTAACGTAGTCTTATTTCACAGGCTTCACTATTTACACTTTTCATGGTCTTACTCTCAGCAGAGAACTAAGGATAAATGTGTGACCTGGAGATTCAATACAAAACCACTTTGGGGTCTAATAAGCATCCCTACACCTCCTTCCTGTTTCTTTGTCCTCTGAGGGATGATTAAATATGTTATTAATATTCTTTGTTAGCAACTGGATCAGATGCAAAATTTTATCTTCATTAAGTAAAATTCATAACTAACATTATTTATTATAGTTATTGAAGATACATAAACGTGCTGAGGAATGTTCCCCTCACTGTAGAAGTTATATAGACACATTTCACACAAACTGAATCCCACACTTATAGAAAAGTTTTACTTTTGGCCAGACTAACTGGTATCACCCAAATGATGATGAGTTCCCTTTTGAGGGTTTCTTCCTCACATCCCCTCAATGAGTTTTTTTCCTTTTCTGGCGCATGAGGGATAAATTGATAAAGTTGTAAATTTATACATTTCTAAAATTATTTAAATTACAGTACTGTGCAAAAGTCTTGAGCCATCTCTCATATCTTGATATTAAATTTCATTATATGATGTAGATTAAATGAAAGAAATTGAGGGAAAAAAGATTTTCCTGCAAAAGGCTGCAAAGTGCCTAGAGATACTATTAAAAAAAAAGTTTGTTTTATGTAACAATCTCAACAGCAATGTCATTTCCACTCTTATCAGTTCCAGCCACTCAGCATTCAGCATCACAAAAAAGTAAAAAAAGGGAGCCAAAAAAGATCATGAGTGGTGTCTCATGACTTTTGCATATTACTATACAGTATATCTGAGTTTTTGTGTAAATCTGCTTTGTAACAATGTCCGTTAATAAGGTGATATAAAACAAAAGATTATTATTATTATTTTTTTTTTACAATAAATCATGCCATTTTTTCAGGCTGAGTAAATGAGATTAACTGAATAAGGTAGTAAATAAAACAGTTGGAAATGGTGAGTAAGGTTGCCAACCATGAATTTGTACTTTCTTTGTGGCAGAACTACAGTGTGTCATAATTAGCAGTAACCATATACGTTCAATGTTTGTGGGATAAATTAACAGAAAACATGTTTACCTTTGTTAAATGATACACGAACAAACCAATCTGGAAGGTTAGGCAATGCTCATAAACAATAAAAGTGCTGAAAGTGCTGATCAGCACAAAGATATATAGACTGGGAAAATTTACAAATAGGAAAAATTAACAAATGGTTAACACAACCTCTCAGTAACATCAGATTTGAACCCTAGCACTTGATTAGCAAAGTACTTGTGTGGCCGTCCATTGTACACTGTATTAAGCCTGTGTAATGTGTATTTGAATGCCCAATGCATAATTGGGCAAAGGCAAAAATTTTATTTGTATAGCGCTTTTAACATTTGTCAACATTTGTCAATTGTCTTTGTCGCAAAGCAGCTTTACACAATCAAAAGAATTATTTTATATATATTAATAATAATATAATATATTATTAGTTTGTATGGAATGTGCATAGTACATAAACATTCTTTAAGCAAGTGATCCATTCCTCATGTTACTGTGTATAAGTTTTTGTTCAATGTAGGTTTTTTTCTTACTCGCAAGCATCAGGTGAGACATTGACCTTTCTGTTATGTTTCTTCAGGGCATAAAATAACGCCATTCTTATCTACAGCAGGAGGAAACAATACATGAAAGAAAATTTAATCTGCTACCCCCCCTGGGAAGGAAAGTTAAAGACACACACACATACATGTATTTGAGCAATCGAGCAAATGGCTGTCATGTTTTTGTGCAGCACTATACAATGTGACATTGATTGCCTGATTGATTAAAATTCTGTTAGTTGTGCTAATGTGTAGAAAAGCAATCAATCATTCTGTTTTTTATTCTGTTCAATTTAATATGACAAAAAAAAAGAAAGTGGGAAGTTCATGCACCTGGTGTGCAAATCCTAAATCATTTAATAGAAAAAAACATTTTAAAAAATTATAAAATTACAGTGATAAACATGTGTAGTTGACTAAGGCTACCATTAAGAAAACAAAAATTCCCAACATACAAGTCACATTTAGAATTTTGTAAATACACTATATAGGTCACAGTCTAAAAGAGACAGGGGGGGAACCCCACAAGTTGGCAGATTGTTTTTAATCATTAAAAAAGGAGGCATGTTCATGTATGCATTAGCTCAGTTGGTGACGGACCTCATCTATCTTTATATAATTAGTCTACAGGATATGTACAGGATATGTATGGTAATTGATCTAACTAATCAATGTAGTGATTTGTGCAGTGTGACATCAAAATTAATCTCCAAGTTAATGTTTGCTGGTGGGTTCATATAAAATAAAACCTACCACATAATGCAGAAAGCTTCATTTTGCAATAAAATGAGTTCAGTATTGACGCCTATAAAAGATCCAGCTTCAGGAAGTGGGTTTAACTGTGTAGTCAGGATTAATTAGTTAAAAAAAAAAACCTGATTGCAAATATATGGCTATTCAATATTCATGTAATTCAACTTTGCTTATTCGACTGTGAATTGATTTTCCATGTAAAAACCCACTGGGGGGAAATAATGGGATAATTGTAAATCTATTGTGCCCTTTACAGCATATGGCATTTGAGTTCTGTAAAAAAAATAAAAATAAAAAAAAGACTGAAAATACAAGCTTTAATACATAAAACGATACTGCTTTTTTATACGATAAAAAGATTTCACCGAAATTACCGTATCCCTAAAAACAGATGATGAACACCGTTTACATTTTCGAAGGACGCATTTGCTCAAATGAAGTCAAGCCTCATGGGACATTTTTAATAAGTACAATTTACAAGATCTCCAGTTGTGTAGATGTGTGGCAAAAAAGGAATTAAAAAAAGGGGGGGGGGTGGACTCATAATTCGGGTCAGGGAGAGTGCATGCCTGAATCTATAATAAATACCCAATACACTTACTGAAATCAAAATCACAAAAACAGAAACAGAAAGCAACCATTCATTGCAACTTCTGTAAAATTAAATAAATAAAAGAAGCACTTTCACAAACAGCATGTGGAAAAGCAAGGAGCTAAATAAGGCAGAGTAAATGAGGAACAGGTGCAACTAGCCAATCACAAAGAGTGTGAGGGTTAACGATTACAGGAAGACATGCCCTTATAAGGAAGGAGGAGCATTTGAACCTGGTGTGCAGAGATTGCATTAGCATTCATGCATTATTTTTCAGAGCAAACAGACCATGTAAAAGATGAAAAATTTGTACTGCATAATCTTTGATGCACTACATTTGTGAAGGTACAAAACGAGAAGAGGAAAAAGTGGCAGTTACTTCACACATTTGTATGAGTGCAGAGCTTTCCTGTACAACACTGCAATGTTGTTCCTGTTTGCAGCTATATTTATTTTTATTGTTGTTGACTCCCTGTGCATCTGGCTGAAACTGGAATATTGAAGGGCAAATTACTGGCATGCACGCCCTTCAGTTTTCATGCATCCTTTTCCAGTTTGCAGCATTTCTAAAATCTGAATGATTCGTAATTTCCCTTTAACCATGAAATTCATTAGCACTGATAAGACATCATACCAAAACCAAAAAAGATAAAAAAATTCCCATTTACGATAATAATATCACTAGGATATATAATTATGAAGCAATAATAATTCAACACTCAGGAAACCTGTAAAAAGGGTGAATTTTCTTATTAATAAAAACACATCTGTAATGCAGAATTCACACTGTTACATAAAGAGATTCACATGTAGTTTCTTTCTGAACTAGCGGAGTACATCTATCTGATTGTTTCCTCCAATTCTCCACGAGCTCAGAAGGAAACTCTAACAGACCTCCACTCAGTTAATTTGACAGTCCTTCACTGACTGATTAGAGTGGTGCCATTACCCACCGAGTGCTGATATTCTCGGCGTGCAGCGTGTTTAAATCAACGAAAGCCCCCCAAAACTTGGGTTTAAATTTTACATGACATGTTCAGGAAACAGTTACATTCGCAATGGCAAAACCAATAAGCCCCAGAACCTCTAGTTTCAAGACAATATTTTCCAACATATTGAACTCTGCACTGTAAAAAATAAACGTAAATTTTACGGTAAAAAACTGGCAGCTGTGGTTACCAGAATTTTACCATAAAAATACGTTATTGCACTGTAAAAATATAAAACGTAAATTTAACGGTAAAAATACGGCAGCTGTGGTTGCCAGAAGTTTACCGTGAAAAATATGGTAGCAATGTTTTTAGGTTGTACGAAATTGCACTCATTTTACAGATTTCAATTGTTTTTTGTTTTTTTTCAAGCCTGGCCGGGAATCGAACCCAAACCCTGGTGGTGCAAGGTGACAGTTCTAACCACTACACTACTGTGCTTGCTACACAAATGTTGTCGTGGGGGGGTGCAGGGAAACCGAGGAAGTCCAACAACGACAACAATTGCGCAGCAAACACAGTAGTATAGTGGTTAGCACCGTTGCTTACCCTGCCACCAGGGTTTGGGTTTGATTCCTGGCCAGGCTCAAAAAAAAAAGAAGAAACAATTAAAATCCATAGAATATACAGTATAATGAGTGTAATCCTGTACAACCAAAAATGTTGCTACATTTTTGTACCATAAAATTTACAGCTTATTTTTCTTACAGTGCAATAACGTATTTTACAGTAAAATTCTGGCAACCAAAGCTGCCGGTTTTTTAACGTAAAATTTACAATTTATTTTTTACAGTGTATGCACTGTACATTTTTAAGTAAGTTGTTTGATAAGGTGGCCGGGGGCTCAGGCAGCTAAGACTCTAGGTTATTGATTTAAGGGGGTTTGGGGAACTGGAGTTGAGCCCCGCTGTTGATGGGTTGCCACACCCCATTCTACCCAGCCATGGTATGCAGTGTTGATCCTAGGCCCAGGTTGAAAAAAAGAGGGTTGCATCAAGAAGGGCATCGAGCCTGCTGTGGTGACCCACTGATGGATAAGAAAGTAATAGTTAACGTTTGTAGAGCCAAATATCTCAGTTATGATCTTGTCTGTACATGACACAGGATTCAAATTTGATTCATGTTGAAACCAAAATCTGTCACTCTCAGAAGTCAGTTGTTTCACACAACCCTTCCAAACAGCTTCTTAATATTGTTTCAGACGTCCCAGCTTGTTCCTAATATAATTGAAGGGAATCTGTTTCCTTTTATTTATTTATTTTTGTACATATATTTTAAAAGAAAATCTTATTTAATAACAATGTTGGAGCAAAGGTTTACTATATGGACACTATAACAGCACGCTTCATAACACACTCTTCTTGGAAGGCTGTCCACAACATCTAGAGTGTTTCTGTGGAAATTCATGCCCATTCATTGGCACTGATGTTGGACGTGAGGCCCTGGCTAACAAATCAAATTTCCAGTTCATCTCAAAGGCGCTCGATGGCGTTGAGCTCTGTGTTAGGGCCAGTCAGGTTCTTCCACACCGAACTCGTTAACCTCTTTATAGTCTTTCCTTTGTGCACTGGGACATGTTGGAATAGAAAATGGCCTTCCCAGAACTGCTGCCACAAAATTGGAAGCATAGCATTGTCCAAGATGTCTTGGTATGCTGAAGCATTAAGATTGCCCTTCACTGGCGATAAGGGGCCTGATTGAAATGAGCTGAATTCAATAATTAACAGGTTTTGCCAAATACGTTTGCCCATATAGTCTATATAGTTTTGAAGGGCAGTAATTTTGAAGTGAATTATTAAACTGCCTGTGGTGTTGTTTTCCTTTTTAGTGGGTATCATGGGGACAAGTCATACTTCTTCAGTGACAGCTTCTTAAGGTACTGAATTCAAATAATTGATTCTAGCTATGAGAGATAAATCACATGGACTACTTTGATCTTTCGATTTCATTTCATTTACAAATCAATCATTTTCAAATCACTAAAATGCCAAATGGATAAAGGCATGCACAGAAGAAAGGGTCAGTTTAATCCTAGGTTCTTCAAAAGAAGAAGGAAAATTTGAACCTAGAGGCACAGGAGCTAGCAATGACACACACACACACACACACACACACACACACACACACACACACACACACACACACACACACACACACACACACATCTTTGTGTCATCCACCAGTGTAAACAACAGTGATTTTCATAGACTGTCTAACAGCTTAACACATGAATAATGTATGTTGTTTGTAAGCAAACAGTCAGCAGGTTTCTATTATTGCACTAGCCCAGTGTTTACCATCTGATTCGGTGTGGAATTCTTTAATGATAATGTATTTTAAAGTACCCTATCCCTTATTGCTGTGGGGGAGCCCTTTAGGGTACATATTGGCTTTTGTAGCAGTTAATTGGTTACAGGTACTCTTTCCGTACTCACAAAACAAATTAAGGGGTCATCAGTGGGCCTTAGGGCGCAATTATATAGTATGTTTTAAATCATTTTTAAATATTAAACTATTTTTAAATCTAACGCATTTCAACCCAAATGAGACTCTTACCTCATGAAATATTTCAATAGTAATTCCTGCTTTTAAACTCCCGTTAGACAAATGACCATCAAAAGAGTGAGCAACCCTTTTGTCTTGGTGTTAGTCGGTCATGTCTGCAGAACCAGAATTAGTTTTTAGTGCCATGACTTTTAAAGCACCCCCCCCCCCCCCCCCAAGGCAGCGGTGTCAAAGTAGTGCAGAAGCTGAAAATGCCATTATTTGTGTCTGTGTGAATGCCTTAGTTGCTTAGCATCCATGATTCTTTTCTGCTTTGCCTTTGTGATGTCTGAAAAACAAGAACCCGGGATACAAATGCTTGAATGCGTTAATAAAAGGATAGAAATACAAAACAGAGAAAATGCAAATAAGTTACCGCAATAAGCAGAAAGCATAATACAGTGAACTTGAAACAAAAACGACAAAGAAAATACACCTACTGTATATGGCTTAACATTTGAACCACCTGCCTGATATTGTGTAAGTTCCCTCTTGTCCCAGCAAAACAGAACTGACGTATTGATACATACACGCATTGTGAATTGGAATTGTTTTTCCAGAACATTCCACAGATCTCACATCATCATCTTGGTAATCTGAGGGCCAGATCAACACCTTGAACTCCTTGTTATGTTCCTTCAACCAGTTTTTGCAGTTATTCTACTGAAAGGAGCCAGTTGTCATTAAGGGATGTACTTGTTTTGAATCTACAGTATGTAGGTAAGGTAGGTATACTGTAGGTGCCAAGGTAACACCCACATGAATGCCAGGACCCAAGATTTCTCATCAGAACATTGCCCAGAGCATCATACTGACTCCACTGGTTTGCCTTCTTCCTATAGTGTCAACTGTTTCCCAAGTACCTAATTGACCACATGACATAAAAGAAATTAGTGATTGATCAGACCAGGCCACCATCTTTCATTCTTTCACGAGCCATACCCTCGGGGGCCCATGACCCTGCTACAAGTTCATCAGTTCATTCATTAGACAGTTCATTTTAGTGAATAATATCCACTGATTTCATGGGAACACCCCATATGACTGGTTCTTTTGGAGAGACTTTCTTTAGATGCTAAACATATCCCACCCCATAACAGGTACCACTGTAGTGAGATAATCAGTGTTAACCACGTCACCTGTCAGTGGTTTTAATGTTATGCCTGTTTATGTAAAGTGTAAGTACTGTAAGTAATAACAAGCCACAAGACTGGAGACTGAAAAGTAACAAGACTGAATTAATGAAAATGAATAAACTAATTGAGAAACCAAATAACAAAAGCAAATGCACAATTAAAAACAAACAAGCTGATAAATGCATAGTGTTTGCCTGATGTAGATAGAACTTCTGTGTTAAGTGTATGAACATGCAAATGCTTTATTTGGAATTGCACCATAAGTAGGATCCAAATGTGCAGTATGGCTTCAATGCGACTTTGTTCCCTTGAGGACCTGTGCGCTCTGCTTGATTTCTTGAGGCAAAAAAGCATTTGATCCAAATTTAATTTGTTCCCTAATTAAGTTCCCTTATTTGTTACAAATGGAAGCTCAACTGTGGCGCTCTATTGTGTTACAAATCCCTGCACATACCGCACTGCATGCTCTCTTTGGATAATATAGCCGAGTCAGCCTCACGGATATGTCCGATAGAGACCCCCAAGGGAAAAGTAAGCACATCGACTTTTCTTATAGTGCTTTGGAAATATTTCATCCAAGTGAAAAGTGAATAATGG
>JAAGKR010001348.1:13679-43356 GCA_011419295.1 Clarias macrocephalus
AAGGCAGCGGTGTCAAAGTAGTGCAGACGCTGAAAATGCCATTATTTGTGTCTGTGTGAATGCCTTAGTTGCTTAGCATCCATGATTGTTTTCTGCTTTGCCTTTGTGATGTCTGAAAAACAAGAACCCGGGATACAAATGCTTGAATGCGTTAATAAAAGGATGGAAATACAAAACAGAGAAAATGCAAATAAGTTACCGCACTAAGCAGAAAGCATAATACAGTGAACTTGAAACAAAAACGACAAAGAAAATACACCTACTGTATATGGCTTAACATTTGAACCACCTGCCTGATATTGTGTAAGTTCCCTCTTGTCCCAGCAAAACAGATCTGACGTATCACAGTATTGATACATACACGCATTGTGAATTGGAATTGTTTTTCCAGAACATTCCACAGATCTCACATCATCATCATCTTGGTAATCTGAGGGCCAGATCAACACCTTGAACTCCTTGTTATGTTCCTTCAACCAGTTTTTGCAGTTATTCTACTGAAAGGAGCCAGATGTCATTAAGGGATGTACTTGTTTTGAATCTACAGTATGTAGGTTAGGTAGGTATACTGTAGGTGCCAAGGTAACACCCACATGAATGCCAGGACCCAAGATTTCTCATCAGAACATTGCCCAGAGCATCATACTGACTCCACTGGTTTGCCTTCTTCCTATAGTGTCAACTGTTTCCCAAGTACCTAATTGACCACATGACATAAAAGAAATTAGTGATTGATCAGACCAGGCCACCATCTTTCATTCTTTCTATGCCTGTTTATGTAAAGTGTAAGTACTGTAAGTAATAACAAGCCACAAGACTGGAGACTGAAAAGTAACAAGACTGAATTAATGAAAATGAATAAACTAATTGAGAAACCAAATAACAAAAGCAAATGCACAATTAAAAACAAACAAGCTGTTAAATGCATAGTGTTTGCCTGATGTAGATAGAACGTCTGTGTTAAGTGTATGAACATGCAAATGCTTTATTTGGAATTGCACCATAAGTAGGATCCAAATGTGCAGTATGGCTTCAATGCGACTTTGTTCCCTTGAGGACCTGTGCGCTCTGCTTGATTTCTTGAGGCAAAAAAGCATTTGATCCAAATTTAATTTGTTCCCTAATTAAGTTCCCTTATTTGTTACAAATGGAAGCTCAACTGTGGCGCTCTATTGTGTTACAAATCCCTGCACATACCGCACTGCATGCTCTCTTTGGATAATATAGCCGAGTCAGCCTCACGGATATGTCCGATAGAGACCCCCAAGGGAAAAGTAAGCACATCGACTTTTCTTATAGTGCTTTGGAAATATTTCATCCAAGTGAAAAGTGAATAATGGGCTATTGTTTTCAACAATGAGCAAAATGAGTAAGTATTGATCAGGCATCCAAGAACCCAGCGGGTCCACGCCAGGAGGTGATATCTGAATAAGTACAGATTTCACTTTCTCTCTTTTCTTCTTTGACGCGCAGGAAATCTTTAATGAAACACTCATAAAAAATACATTCATGAGCTGCAATTGGTCACTATTTTCCCTGAACTTAAGTGCCATATCATTTCTTTCAGATGTGTCTTGCAGAACAATTTCAGTGATAGATGTTACAGTAGGATCTGCTAGATGATTAGATGTTGAAGTACCCTGCTGAGAGTGAGTGAGACAAGACATAATCGGAAGTAGAGATTATGCAGGTGGAACACTGCAGGTGGAATCAAACAGAGAGAACATGTGACAGACTGTGCTATGTATCCATTACCTATCTGTTTGGCCTGAAGTAAGACTATTTCCACAAGGAGTCACTCCTCAGAAGTCCGCGGTTCGTGAGCAAACTGTGCATAATGATAACGTTCTAAGACCGCACCGGTGCTAAGGGTTTTTCCATTTTCGTCATACGCTTCACTATCATGCGACAGCTACACACACATCCTCTGAGGGGCATTAAGCCACCCATCATATCTTTTCTAAAGGTTAGTCTTGTAAACATCATGCGCAGGACATAAATGCACTCAGAGAAGTGTGTTTCCTGCCCAGGGCTATTAACGCAGGGCAGTGTTGTTCTGTTCAGAGATGGAATAGTGATGATGTCTACTGGGCATGTGACCAGGGGGCCTGACAATTCAAAGGCTATTGATGATCAGTCTTTCTGAAGTGAATAATTTAACTTTATATTGTCACAGTGTTATTGGGTCTGAATTTGTAAGCACACACTTACTGGAAAAGAGAGGTCTGAAGGCTATTTATCAAAGTGGATTCAGAAAAGGGAGGAACACCATGGACCCAGTAATATTTCTAGAGCCCAAAGTAAGCAAAGCACAAATAAATAGACAGTGGCTGCAGCAATATTTGATGTAGGAAAAAGCTTACGAAATGCTGTGGAAAGAGGGACTATTCATCAAAATGCACATGATGGGAATTAAAGGGAATGGTAAAGATTGTTCAGGATTTTTTTTCGACAGAAGAACTATTCAGGTGTAAATAGGGCTAGGGTAGGAAGGCTCAAGCCAATGTAAGGTAGAAAATGGGATGCATAAAAATGGCGAACACACAGCATGGAACCTGCAAAGTGTAATAACCAAAGTTGAAAAATTGGAAATAAAATGGGGATTTATTTTTTCAGTAAAAACACAAAAAATATGTATTGTTAGGAGATGAAGAGGGCTCAGGAAGAAAGGTTTGGTTTTAAAGGAGATCAGATGGCAGTAGAGATGGGAGTGTATGGCAAAGACTTTGGTACAACCGCATTGTGAAATGTTAGACCTACAGCATCTGGATACTGGAAGCACCAAATGTTGACTTGAAAATATTAATGATCAAACATGTTGACAAAAATAAACTAGCGAGCAAATACTATATATCAACCGGAAATATATATAAGATTTTTCACAGATGGGTTTAAGGATTAAGAATCAGTGGACAATGTGGCTGCAGTTACTATACAAAGTTTTAAAAAGAAGATTAGCAAGAAAATGTCTGATTGTCTGAGTGTATGTACAGTGGAGGTGTGTGCATTACTGAAGGCTTTAAAATGGGCTGATGAAAAAGGTCAGAGAGGAAACGTATAGTGGTATAGAAGAAAGATAAAACAACAATGGCAACAGAAGTGGGATACATTAGCATTTAATACAGGACTAAAAGAGCAAGTATTAATTAGCAGATTAAGAATAGGATACAGCAACCTTAATAGCACTCTACTTAAGGACCCAAAAGGACTGTGAGGAATACCATGAAAGTGAGACTATTAAGCATGTGCTGCTCTCTGGCAGGATGTACAAGACATGATGTTGCAGTTCCAAGAACTAAGGAGAGAAGGCAATGGGAAAAGTTTTTAGAATGGCGTGTCACCCATCAGGGAAGGAGGCATCGTTAAAAAAAATTATAATAATAATTAAGGAAGCTTGTTCTGGAAAGTTGATATTGAGTGAGTTCTATAGGTGGTGGTAATGCAACTTACAGGATTCCATTCAAAGGTTGGAACCAACCAGAGCAGTACTAAGAGGGAACCTATAGAGAATATAGAAAACAGATTAACAGACTGAGATACAGAGCATGACAGGACAAGAAAGCATTTTTTAAGGAAGAGTCAACTGGAAAATCAGGTTTAAGAGGAAGATGGGGAGAGTGAGATCTACAGTACAGTTGGGGTTATTAAACCACTATTAAATAACATAGAAGAAGAGTAAAAAACAGTGACAGATTTAACAGTGCTTAACTGGTCATTTGGAGATGCAGTAAAAGCTGATGAAAAATGAAAGACAAAAGTTACCTGTGCATAAAAAAAAAAGAAGAAAAGTCAGGAAACATATATTTCCCACAATGGGTCAGATACAAATAAAATAAGACTAATGACCAATGAGTTACAGTTTGTTAAAGAGCTTTTGTCATTTTTGTCATTTTTATCTTTATTAAGATGGTCAAATGTCATAATTCTTAGAATGTTTGAAGAATTTCATCACTAGGAGCAACTTTTAGGCTTAAGAAGCTTTGTGAATATGGACCCTGATGCCTAAGATGGTTAACACCCATAACGCATATGTAATGTAGTAGTGTCAGAAATAGGACACATGTGCAGGTAAAACTGTGTTTTATTAGCCAACTCCTAATCAAATCCAACACAGGTATCAAAAGGTATCATTTGGAAATCAGGCTAGGGTCAGAAACGTAATCAAATGGTTCATAGCAGAGATCAAACACAATAAGACAATAAACCTAGAGTTCTTGGTATAGTCTGTGGTAAACTATATAAGTTAGAACTATATAAGTTCTACTTATACTCAGTGTTGATGGAAATCAGGTGTGTCTTGTTAAAATTCCAGCGATCTGGAGCAAGCATGCTGGGAATTGCAGTCCGACTCCATCATTTTTGTATGCAGCATCCCTGAAATTGCCACTGCTGGTGTCCTGACATTTACCAGTGATAATTAGCCAAATGTTAAACTTTA
The DNA here is from genome assembly GCA_011419295.1 of Clarias macrocephalus. NCBI lineage: Eukaryota > Metazoa > Chordata > Actinopteri > Siluriformes > Clariidae > Clarias > Clarias macrocephalus. Next base: position 18,118 of record JAAGKR010001348.1, read on the forward strand.
ACAACCCCATGAAGTCAAAACATTTTAAATCCTGTTAGCTAATGGTTATTATTATAATTGACCAAAAAAAAAAGATGTTCCAATAATTTGTACAATCGTTAGGCAGAAGCTCAGTGTCTTATTTAGTTTCTATAAAGTTATTATTGCACCTAATTGTCAAAAAAGGGGACTACAATGAAAGTTGATAGAGCAGATTCTAAGGGGAACGAATCATGATGCTCCATGCTTAACAGAAGATTATGACAATTTGGTCAGATTAGTGACAATTATGCTTGTTGAAAATAATTTAAGGTCTTGCCTCATAGCACAAAAACACCACACATACTGTATATTATGCAAATAAATCAGATGTCTGCCCAGTGATCCAGACTCCCTGAAAGTACAGTACAATTTTAAAGAATGACATGGTCAAATGTGTACAGTATATTCATGTGTACAGTATATTCATGAGCTGTGTATTAAATCAATCATGGGAAATCACAAGTAGAAGTAAATTGCCTTGCTGTTTTGCTATTTGTATATGCATTTGGCTGCAACAACACAGATGAAGCTACACATCAGAAGACGAGGCGACAAGTCTTGTATGTTCTGCAGCATAAGCGAGAAGTGAATCAGGATTTTAAAAATCGAGTATTATCAAGAATTGCATACTGGCTTAAATGGGCTTATTTGTTTATTGCTCTTGTTTCCCCCATACTATTGAGTGTGGTGTACAGTTTATTATCATTTTAAATGTGGATGGATTTTAGACACCCTACCTGGACATCACAAAATAAGTTGTCAAGATAATCATTAGATCAGACTTCTTGAGGCCAGAAGCCTCAAAATTAGCTCCATTATCATCTATCATGTGAGGGAATAACATATTGGCACTGGAGATTCCTTCACAACATGGCCAGTCATATCTGCTTCCACTTCCCCAGTGATTTAGGTGTGTGTGTGTGTGTGTGTGTGTGTGTGTGTGTGTGTGTGTGTGTGTGTGTGTGTGTGTGTGTGTGTGTGTGTGTGTGTGTGTGTGTGTGTGGAACCAATAATAGCACCACTGATGGTCATAAGAAAAAGACATGAGAAAAATGGACATGAGTTCTGATTTCTTTTCATGCTGGCTATCAGCGAGAGTTGTGTCAAGTAATTACTTTTCGTGGAATGCCTTCTAGATTTCATGTGCACAATAGCAGGTGTAATGACCAGGGTGAATTACTTTTTTCTTTTTTTTGCCTTTGACCATAAACTGCAGTATGCACACTCTGGGTGTCATTTGTAATGCTGGATATGAACTGATCTATCCATACATTGCATGTTCGAACATTTACACATTTCATTTAATAATTAACTTACAGTGCATATGGAAAATCACATTTAGTTCTTTTTGTAGCCTGACAAAACAGACAAAAAAAAAAAACTGAATGACTGCAAAAGAATCACACCTCCTAAAAATGACTTGTAAACTCGATCAGGTGAAGCTAATCACCTTCTCAATGGCACACTGAGCTTTGCTCATCTAGACTTTGCATTATTTGCCCAAAGAACTGCTTAAGTTGAATTAAATTTGATGGTAACCGTCTGTGGACTGCAGTCTTTATGTCATTCTACAGATTTTCAATGGGGTTTAAGTCGGGCTTTGACTACGCCATGCATGGACGTTTTCCTCATTCGACCACTATGTGCTTTGGGTCATTATCATATTGAGGGGGTAACATTCTTTCCATTGACAAAATTTTTTGTCAGCAGGATTTCTTCAAGAATTTGGTGGTATTTTGACCCATCCATTTTCCTTTGATCTTGATAAGTCCTGACACTCTCCAGTCCCTGCTGCAGAGAAAAAAAAATGCTTTGCTGTAAAAATGGTGTTATTGCGATGGTGAGCTGTATTGAATTTCCGCCAGACATATCGTTTGCTGTTGTGGCCAAATAATTCAATTTTAGTCTCATCTTGCAAAGTTGTGACTGGATATGGCCTTTTTTCTTGCAATGCTCCCATACAAGCCAAATTTGTGGAGAATATGTGGTATTATTGTCACATGCACACGATGACCACTCTTTGTGATAAACTCCTGAAACTGCTTCAGAGTTGCTGTAGGCCTCTAAGTACCCTCTGGGAGGGTACTATAATACCTTCCACTTCTTAATAATAGACTTCACTGTGCATGTAGGGAGTGATAACACTTTTTAATTTTTATTTTATTTATTTATTTATTTTTTTTGTATCCATCTCCTGACTTGGGCCTTTGCACAACTTTATCATAGATCTTTTGACATTGCCTTGCCACCCATAGTTGATTGTTTGCTTTACTTGCTTTACCAGGGACTGAAATGCCTCAAGAAAGCTCTTTTCATGCTAAGCTAATCAAAATGACCATAGTTGATAGTCAAATGGCTTCATATATCATTAAGAAGATTATTAGCTTTACCTGATTGTTTACAAGTAATTTTTAGGGGTGATCATTTTCTGATACGTTGGTGTTATACAGTATCTTTCACTTAGATGTCATTTAGATGCACTGCATGTAAATAAAGCTGGAATGAACATAAAATGTGTCGGTCTTCATTTCAGGCAGTAAAGCAAAAAAAAAAAAGTGATTATTTTAAAGTTGGAGGTGATTCTTTTTTCTACCCACTGTAGGCTGTGTAACTGGTCTGGTATGTCTTAAGTGGCACTGAGCCATGTAGTTCCTGTTGTACTGTGTTCCAACATCAGGTTTTGCATGATACTCATATTACCTTTTTCTTTCCCTCCACATTCTACAGTCATCAGTCACCAATGGAGACTTAGTTTTGAATAAAAATCTAAACTAAGCATAGCATTTTACACATATGATGTCTTTGGTGTCCATGATCACCTGGTTGCTATATACAGTACATAATGCAGTTTAATTCATGTCACTGATTATCAGCATGAGTACAAGATTGTTAACTGATGATCATTGTAAAGACAAAGTACAAATGACTCAAAGGCACGACAGAATTGTGAGTTTTTGTGTGCCATGAACTAGCACAGGGATAAGATGGTTGCAATGATAGTTTTGTCCACAAAGATAACCTTTAAACTTTAGCCTAGATGTTTTTTTTTTCTTAAATGCTTTTAAGACGAACCTCGAGCACTTGTTTGGTACACTTTGTCATCTTTTTCAGTCACTTGACAGAATACTCCCACAGTGCAAATATGCCCGATACTGTATATTTACACATCTATACTACATGTATACATACAGGGTATTATTTTAACAGACTGTGGTCAAGCAAAGAATGTATAAAATAGGGTTATGGATGATGGAAATGCCTCATCCTTGGCAAACAATATCTCTTAAAAATTGCTATAATATTTGTAATATCATTTGATGGCATGAACCCACTTTGGCTTTTTGTTTAAAAAATGATTACAGGGCCACGGGGGGCCTGGAGCCTATACCCGGAGACTTATGGCAGGCGGCAGGGTACATCCTGGATGGGGTGCCAATCCATTGCAGGGCACACACTAATACACACATTCACATGCTCATTCACACACTGTGGGCAATTTGGGAATGCCAATTAGCCTAATCTGCATGTCTCTGGGAGGAAACCGGAGTACCCGGAAGAAACCTACCAAGCATGGGCAGAACATGCAAACTTTATGCACATAGATCCGAGCAGAAATTTAAACTGGACCCTGGAGGTGCAAGGCGACATTGCTAACCACTACGCCACCTTGCTACCATTAAAAGATATCATATAAGTAAAATGCATAAATAAAGCTGTACGCCATCTTTTCGCTGGAGAGTTAAAAAAACTAATAAAATAATATAATAACAGTTTATAAAGAATAAAAAATGATTTTAAATGATTTAAGATTTATTCCTTATTGGGCTAAAATAGGAAGAACAACTATACAATGTGCTAATGATTTATTACTGTTATAATGGAACAGCACTGCGAGACAACCATCATAGACCCCCTGAAAGGCCTGAGAGGATTTTTGGGTCGCTTCCAAACATTAATGCTGAGCTTAAAACAGGTACTTCTGGTAAGATACATAAACAGACAAAGAGCCCTTAGGGAAGGGTGGCACCTGTGTAAACCACTGGAGGGAAATTTGTGACAGAAATAATACTCATGACAGTGGTAGGCAACACGCCAGTAAAATAAACATTTTTCTAACAAGCAGAAAGTCATGAATTTTATTTCACAAATGAACAGTAGTAACTTGGTGGTTAAGGTGTTGTATTTGGAAGCTGCTCTCAAAATAAAATGGAAAAATATATAATAAATAGTAAAAAGTAATAAATAAATTATTATATTTTGCAGTTTTAAGCCTATGCTGATACAAACACAGACATGTTAACATTTTGTCCACTTGGAATTATAAGGATCTACCTGTCTTGTTTTGTTTTGTTTTGTTTTGTTTTGTTTAATTGAGTTATTCATATTTTCTTATTTTGTGACAACATATAAAATAATGTGATGTGTGTTTTTTAAGTGATATGCATGTTCGATGCTCTATTCAGAAAATAATGAGACACATTATTTATGGAGTGCAAAAAACTCCAAACCGCTCGGAATGCAGATAAAACCTTCTAGTTCCAAGGAGACGATTTTGTGCCTTGCTGCAATACAATGCAAATTCGATGCACTGAATTTAACTCTTGTATTAGGTTTAATGTCCAGTTGATCCCCACAATTTCATTTTAGTTTGCAATAATATAATCATCTTATTGCTTGCTCCCTCTTGGCACAAGGCAGGGTACATCCTGGAGAGGGTGCCAAGTATGCACATACGCACACACTCCTGACAATTAAGAAACACCAATTAGCCTAATCTGCATGTCTGTAGAAAGAAACCAGAGCACTCAGAGAAAATCCATCATGCATGGGGAGACTATATGCACAAAGTCCTGAGGTGGGATCGAACTCTTGACAGTGGCGGTGCGAGGTCACAATGCTTATCTTATCCACTATATATATATATATATATATATATATATTTTTATATAATCTTCCATGTGGCAGGCATGTTGCAAATAAGAGACACAAAATTATTATTCTTATTTTTTTTGCTTTTGATCCACCATTAATAAAGACAGATATTGTCAAAATTTTGAAGACCAGTTTCTTATCTTTTTTTTTCTACCACCAACTTGATTAATCCAGCTCCTCAACTACCTGTCAAACCTTTCAGCAGCACACCAGATATATAGGCAGGTAGGAGAATGTTAAGCTCATGGGAACGATATCTCCAAGATTGCAGCTGTGAATTAAAATAAAATCAAGGCAATTCTACTTCTGTCATATCATCCCGGTCAGGATGAAGCCATCACTCAACAAGAATGAACAAATATCATAAATATACAATATGTACACACATGCACTACAGGAGAAAAGATAAAAACATGGCTAGATATAGTTGTGCTCAAAAGTTTGCAAATCTTTGGAGGATTTGCAAGATGTGTACCTTTTTTTTTTTTTTTAAGAAAACATGAGTGAGAAAGCAAAATCAATGTATTTTATTTCTTATCTAAGGTCAATATAAGGCATAACCAAATGGCACAATTGTCAGACAAAACATGACAATAAAAAAATGAGGAAATTAGAAATTCCCTGTTCGAAAATTTCATACCCTTATATATTATACCTAATATCATGTTTTGCCCATTTTAGCATCAGTGATCAACAATTGTGCCTGAGGTCCTTAATTCTCTCAGGTAGAATAGCTGCACATTCTTCTTGGCAAAATCTCTCCAGTTTTTTTGGTTGTCCTGCATGAACTGACGTCTCCCTGAAGTGGCTCAGTCATACTGAGGTCAGGAGACTGTGATGGCCACTCCAGAACCTTCATCTTTTTCTGCTGTAGCCATTGGAGGCGTTTGTGCTTTGGATCCCATGCGCGGCTTTAGGCAAATTAGCTGCCAGTATTTTCTGATACTGTAACATGCTGCATTCTTCATGCCACCAAATTTGGCTAACTTCCATTTGCCACTGGAGCGCACACAGCTCCAAAACATGTAAGAGATCGACCACCATGCTGTGCCGTGGGGATGGTGTACTTTTCACCATAAACACGACATTTATGGTTGTGACCATAATGTTTAATTTTGGTCTCATCACGCCAAATGACTTTGATCCAGCTGTGAGGCTTGTATACAGTAGGTGCTGTCTGGCATACTGCAAATGTCCACTTTTTTCAGAGCAACCTGTATTTCTTTTAAAGTTGTTTGTGGTTTTTTTTGCATCCCAAACAATTCTTCTGCCAGGTCTACCTGGCCGTGGCTTAGTATGAACAGTTTGAACAGTACTGACTGGCATTTTCAAGTGTTGAGATTCATGTCATTTTCCTGCTTATTACCTTATTACACAGGTCTACTGGCAGTTTTTTTGTTCTTCAAACCCTTGACAGGACGTGCACACATCCATTCACACAATAAGGTCAATGTGGGAACACCAATTAGACTAATCTGCATGTCTTTGGACTGTGGGAGGAAACCGGAGTACCAGGAGGAAACCCACCAAAGACGGGAAGAACATGCAAAATCCGCGCACACAAACTTCATGGTCGGAATCGAACCCAGACCATGGAGATGCAAGGCGGTAGTGCTAACCACTAAGCCACCATGTCACCTCATTTTTAGATCACTCACTCACTCACTCACTCACTCACTCACACATTGTCTATACCACTTCATCCTGTATACAGGGTTGCCGGGGGCTTGAGCCTGGAGGCTCGAAGTGGGGTACACCCAGGACATGGTGCCATACACACATAAACTCACTCACACACTCATTCACACACTACGGCCAACTTTGAAATGCCAATTAGCCTAATCTGCATGTCTTTGGACTGTGTAAGTAAACTGGAGTACTAAGAGGAAAACCCACCAAGCATGGGCAGAACATATCACAATAATTCTGATCAGCTTAAACTGAATTTACTTATTGTAGATACTACTGTTAATAATATACACTAGAGAAAAATGAGCATTGATGTTAGATACATCAGTTGACAGTGTTACTGGAGTTCATAAGGAGCATCGTAGTGGTCTTTTTGAGAAAAGTTACACTCACAGATCCATGCTCCTGGGTTTGGTCCTGAGTTTGGATTACAGCTCATGTGGAGTTTCTTATATTCCTGGTTTCTTTTAGGTTCTCTGGTTCACACAAAACAAATGGTGGACTAGACTTTTCTAAAGTGTGTGAGCACCCAATTGTGAGCTGCGACCCTACCAGTGTTTTTCTTATTTTTTGCAATAAGCCTTAGTGCTTTGGCATATAATGTGATACTTCTAATCTCAGTTTATGGGTATTTTAATAAAATGTTTTATGTATTTAATTCATTTGCGTCGCCAGTTCTGGGACAGTATACCAGGTTATTATATTTGATGGTATAATAGAACTTGCCTGTCTGCGAGTGGCACAGTGGTAAAAGCGCTCGCCCTATCATCCGGAGATCGCTAGTTCGAATCCCGGGGTCGCAGCCGGAGGTCTTGAGAGAGCTGATTGGCGAGCTCTCTCAGAGAGGAGGGATGAGAGGTACTTAGTGCTCCCACATTAATCACGGCTCTACAGCCAGTCAGGGGCGTCTGTGAGCTCGCGCAACAGAGGGAGCGGATAGCGCTGTCCTCCCAGTGTGTTACGCTGCCCTCAACGGTGCGCGAGCGAGCAGTTTGAAAAGATGTGGTCGGCTGGCGTCACGTGGTTCGGAGGAAACACGTGATAGTCTTCGACCCTCCCAGCTGAGTGGTAGTAGTAGCCTTAATGTGGGCGCCCCCTAGTGACGGGGAGGAATTGGACACGACTAAATTAGTGAGAAAATTGGGGAGAAATTCCAAAAAAAAAAATTCACTGTTACTAAAATTAATTCCATCAAGAAGGCTGAAAAAAAAAAACGTTTAGGGTAACTTTAATAATAATTGCTTTAGAGATAAAAGAGAACTAGTGGTGGTAAAAATACTGAGGAATTATATTTAAGGTAATTAATGCTTATGTAAACATAGAGATAAATTATTTATTGAGCTAAAACACTGATACAATGTTTGTTTGAGAAAATTCTGTATGTAAACCTTAATTTGACCCAACTAAGCAACACTCATTCACTCCTCAGTTCTGCCTAAGGCTCCATCTCAGCAGGCCATCAGTTTCTATGGTGCTACTAATATATATTGAAAAATGGCCTCTGTTACTGAGTGTGAGATTTCTACACTGCAATATTATAACTCACTGGCTGCAAAAAAAAAACAAAAAAAACAACAACAAAAAAAAAGCATAAAGTCGGGGTGATGGTACTGTGGAATTGGCCTGTAACTGATGGGCAACGACTGATGTAAGCCTGAAATTGCCTTCTTAGAGTGACAGTTTTAGCTTGTGAACATCTCCAACATGGACGCATATTCACTGACAAAAAAAAAAAAAACATTGCACATATACGTTTCTTACCAAATTGATTGCGGTCAAATAAATAAGAAGTTAATTTCTATACAAAAATCTGTGTATCCATCAGCACCAGAAATTCGAAATTCAAATGACGTTTACAATGACTTAGTGTCAACACTGGCCCATGATACGACCTCCCTGAACGTCCAGCTAGTCCAACTGCAGAGAAATGTTGACTAGTCTGATGACTTAGTGTTTGCACCTCTGGAATACAAGGAGCAGTAGTGACTGCATTTTCTGTACAAATAACACCATCAAATTAGTTTGTCTTGACTTGGCATTATCATGAAAATGGAACTTTTATTGAAATGGTATTATAGTTAATTGTCATGCTTCCACCTAGGCATCACATGCCTAGATGGAAGCACATGTTCCCTGAGAACCGTTACATTTGATAGCTGTTGACATAGCGGACAGTCAGCTTGAGCATGAGAATTGGCAAAACCTTACTGGTACAAAATGTGGTTCAAAATGTTAATAGTATTACCTACCAAATGTACTCCTTAATAAGTATATGTCTTCATGAGGGGTGTTCGAGTCAAACTGGACCTTTTGAATGCGCAGAATAAAAGATGGCAGTTACGAGAGATAAACTCCCTTTATTTCTCTATATAATATACTAATGCACTTATCCAAGAATTTCAAGAGTGCTTGGATACCATCAAGGTAGAAAGTTTTCTCAGTACATCAGCGCCATTTTTGGACTGCCTGCTTCATGTCTGAAACAGTGGCCTCCCAGGAACTCCTTTAATGGGTGAAACATGTGGAAATGGCTTGGAGCGAGGTCAGGACTGTACAGGGAATCTGGTGGTACTCCCAGCTGAGTTCCTGTACTATGCACTAGTGGTGCGCATTGTGAGGTCATCCATTGGCCTGCAAAAAAAAATAATAATAATAATAATAATAATAAAAATGCCTTTGGTGATCCAACCAGGCCATTCCACTTGCTGAATGTTCTAGGGAATGATTCCAGTGGTTCCGAGTCACCTTGGCCAGGATCGTCATTCATGAATGTACAGCCATCTTCAAAACGTTTGCACCATTTAAATGCTTTACTGAAGAAGTGTCATCACCATGCTGTGCTTGGTGACACTGTGAATTTGGTTTTCACAAGAAGTTTCTCCACAAAGTCTCGGTTAGACCCCTTGTAAACACCCCTTGTAAAAAAAATAAATAAATAAAAAACTTTGTTCGCAAGAAACGACCCATGGAGTGCTACAGTACAGTAAATTTAAATGTAGTGTTAAACCTGTTGAGCTTTTTTATTGCATAGCCAAGTTTCAGACTTCCAGACAGCGTGGAACGTAATCATTTTTTAATGTGTCAAAAAGGCTCTAGAACATCGGAGTGATATTTATACACTGATTGAAATGTTTAAAAATTCATCAAGCTTAGCTTGTCAAAGGCTTTTTTTTTTTTTTTTTTTGCTTCTCCATCCTTCAACTGTTCAAACCGTGACACTAATCAGTCAGGTCACGGTAACAACTTGATGGCAGTGAAAGTTAAAATGATTTAAGGCTGATGATGGTGCGATTGGCAAACACTACTTGACATGTTGGGTAATTTTCCTCAGCCTCTCTGATTATTCCACAGTGCTTAAGCCCTGTTTGGCTTTTGACTGCTACAGTGAAGTAGTTTCCTCAACAGCTCTAAATGAGTAAGCACATTCGAGCAGGTTGGACTTGCTTCAGTATGGTTTGGTTTAAGGCTTGCTAGTGGCTTGCATTTTTGGTACACTCATATGTTTTTCAAGTAATTGTTGATGATAAGTCTTGATTTTAGGATTCCTGAGCTTTTATTGCCACAGACATTTCTTCATTCTTAATGATCTATTAAATTGATTGTGTTGAAATAACCCACATTTTTATAATTCAATCTATTCTCTTGTGTATATGCAGAATGCCTGCAAACAAATGCTTTCTACTTGGCTATATCCAAGAGAAAAAGTTTGTTTCACACTTGTGCTCTTCAGAAGACATGAAAGTAAAGGAAATGAAAGGTTATGTGACAGAACTATTAAATAATATTTGTACAGGATTCAGGGTGCCTATCCCAGGAGGCGTGATACCTATCCATCGCAGGGCATACACACTAGCACTCTCACACACACATTAGTCTAATCTGCATGTCTTTGGACTGTGGGAGGAAACCCAAGTACCCAGAGGAAACCCACCAAGAAACCCACCAAGCATGAGGAGAACATGCAAACTCCATGCACACAGACCCGAGGCGGAAATCGGACCCAGACCCATGCCGCCTATTTTCAAATGTTTATTTGATAATAATGAAGGAGAATCTGTGGAAGATTTACTAAGCATGCAGACGTGCACGCAGGAGCGACTTCTAATTTATATATGATTCTTACTTTGAACAAAAAAGTTTATTATTCTTGCGTGATATTGGCTCGAGTGAGGAGAAGGACCACTGAGTGACAGTTTGATGTAACCCCACTGCAAGACACTCTTACGACTCTACACTCAATAACCTCAAATAATTATGGAATATGCCATTTCAGCACAATATTAAAAAGTCCATTAATTATTTAATGATGTCATCCCTGTAAAAGAGGTCATTTTTTAAACACATGGATGAGCTTAAAGAAAATGGCATCATACCTAGAAGACAGTATTTTTTTATACATACAGTATAATTACGGACAGTACATCAAAGTTGTTTTTTATTTATTTATCAATTCAGTACCTAAAATAGCAAACTGAAAGCATAATAATTGCATGTACACAGTACGCATCGGCAATGTTATGACCTTGATTTGGCATCTCCTGATTACATTAAATTGCAAGCACAATTTGCTCCAAAAAATAAAAATACATCAAATACCCCTTGCATTTTTCCCCATTTTGTCATGTTAAAACCACAAACGTAAATGTATTTTATTGGGATTTTATGTGATAGATCAACACAAAGTGACAAATTATATCACAATGGAAAATTATTAAATCACTTAATATACTTAATATACTATATATATATATATATATATATATATATATATATATATTTTTTTTTTTTTCCCATAACCGAGTCAATACTTTGTAGAACCACCTTGCACTGCAATTATCACTGCAAGTCTTCTATGGGATTTTAGTTATAAATATGGATTTTAGACTTTTTATAATAACAAACAATTTTTTTAAATGATTTTCTCACTAATCAATTATATTCCACTTTGTGTTCGTCTATCACCCAATAAAATCCATTCAAGTTTGTGGTTGTAATTTTGAGGGGTATGAATACTTTTGAAAGGCACTGTATCTTCTTACATAATGCAAAGAAATAGGATGTGCTAGATAATGGGCTGCTGAATAATAAGAGTGCAAGACATTAAAATTGAGACAAATCATGAGAGTAAATTGAAAAGAAATTTTCTGTGATTTTTATGATTACTGCAACTAGGACTAATCATGCAGCAATATTCTAGACTATCACCAAATTACTGTAGTCTTTCTTTTTTCTGAGTGCTTGTGTTTAAAAAAGGTGGTCTAAATGCTATTCAAAAACCTCAATCTTTGTGTGGATTGCAGGCATTTTTAGTCATTTGGAAAAGAAAGAAAATAGCCAGAATATCCACTCAAGCACTATGTAAATCAACACTAAAGACGTATGCATAGGGACTAATCATTTTGACCACACATATTTTCTTTTGATTGTGTAAAGCTGCTTTGTGACACTGATAACTGCTTAAAGCACCTTACAAATAAAATTGAATTGAATTGAACGTACCTTTCCCCATGTAAATACTGACATAAACAGAGATAAATAATTATCACCCCTGCAGACTGTAGGTACGTTTGCCTGCTTAAAAAAATAATAATGATCTATTATTTTAAAAATAGGTTTACTGTAAAGGACAGAGACATAACATCAACCAAAAATCCAGAAAAAACACATGATACAAATATTATTAATTATTTGCATTCCAATGAGGAAAATAAGCATTTGATCCTCAAGTAAAACATGACTTAGTTCTTGTTGGAGAAATACTTGTTGGCATGGACAGAGTTAAGACGTTTCTTGTAGTTGGTTACCAGGTTTGCACACATTTCAGAAGGGATTTTGGTCCTCTTTTCTTTACAGATCTTCTCTAAGTCATTAAGTTTTTTTTTTCTAGATGATTAAAGTCTGGAGACTGGCTCGGCCACTCCATGACCTTAACGTGCTCCTTCTTGAGCCACTCCTTTGTTGACTTTGTGGTATGTTTTGGGTAAGTGTCATGCTGGAAGCCCCATCCATGACAATTTATAACATTTATACAGTTTTTTTCCCCCTGGATTTTTGGTTGACATTCCATCTCTATCATTTTAAATAAACCTATGATAAAAAATATGGACCCTTACTGTAACTTAAAAAATATACAGGGGATCAAATAATTACTTTCCTCACTGTATATTTACCCAGATCAGCCATAACATTAAAACCAATAACATTGGAATCACCTACTGTAGGTTTTGGGTTCCCCCCATAAGGCTTCACAGGACCTCTAGGGTGTGCTGTGGTGTTTGGCACCAAGATGTAGGCAGCAGGTTCTTTGGGTGCTGTGGGTTGTGGGTTGGGGTCTTAGCCGGTGCATTGCATGGGTGGCTTTAAAGGCTGGGTTGGCAGTGTGGTGCACTGGGTGTTGTGGTGCACCTTTCTTTTGTGGCTAGCATGGATGTTTTTCTGTTTTCTGCAATGTGCTTTTCTATGGCCTCGGACCAGACAGTCTGGCCTTTGGTCGCTGTTTTCATGAGTAAGCCTTGGGTGCCCATGATCCTGTCACCAGTTTACTGGCTTATAGTTGGTGATCAATGTTGTTCAGTTCACGAAGGCAGTGGTCATAATGGTACAGCTGACTGGTACATACTATTCGGTTTTATGTAATTGATAAATAATATTGTTTTTATTCCTGAAGGAATATCAGGAGGCATGTGCACATTTTTTACACCCACATAAATTACAGTGTATGGGTTTAAAACTTTGTTGTTCTACTGTTACTGTGCACCTACAAGGCCAAAAACTAATAAATTGGCTGGAACTTAACCGAAGCAGAAACTCATCACATTAGCAAAATACACCTGGACTGGCGCAACAACAAAAATAAAAGCCCTAAATGTCTGATATGTTACTCTAAATCAAATTTATGTGTCTTCTTCATATTATCCCAAAAGGTATGCAACCTTTTACACTTACAGTAGATGGCTATGCATGGATTCAGCTTTGCCTCACTTAGACACTTTGGATAAAAGCATCTGGTAAACCAATGTACACTACCACCAGCATTTTAATATATTTTGATGGTAGATTTCTGCACTCCACACATATTAGAATGGCTGTTGCAATACTGAGAAGAACTAAAGAACGATGGGCGTCCAGCTTCATACCATAAATATACTGTATATCTGTTGAGATTCTATATTTAATAAATAAATAAATAAATAAATAAATAAATAAATAAATAAATAAATGCCTGTCTGCTCATTAACTAAAAACCTCTGGAAACTACAATCGTGCCATCTCTAATTACAGAAGCAATAAATCTGGAAATGTTTCTCATGACCCGTCTTAAATTCAGTGGAGGTATACAGACCAATCTAAGCCAGTGCGGAAGTGTGTACACTGCGGAAGTGTGTAGGCTGCGAGGCAGAATAATTAAGTAGGAGGATATCAAGGAGAATCTCTCCTTCACAAGGATCCCTAACACTTCTGTAAGACTAACAGTGAGGGTTAGTCAACACTGGTGCCAGCAGAGCTCCCTTAGCAGTCAGTTTAGCACTTATTCATCTCCGTTGCCATAGCAAGATGTCCTGCACATAGATGGAAACAGGGAGAATTAGAGAAAGAAAATGACTTATTTATAACGGAAATGTATTGGGAAAAGCTTCCAATGTCCTGCATTCTATTACAATCGTCTATAGACATGGTAGTGTTTTTTTTTTTGTTTTTTTGTTTTTGCCATGGCTAGAGGCAATAAGACTATGCATTATGACTATTCGATCTCCCTTTTACTGTATTATGCGATGGCAGAATAATTAAGTAGGAGGATATCAAGGAGAATCTCTCCTTCACAAGGATCCCTAACACTTCTGTAAGACTAACAGTGAGGGTTAGTCAACACTGGCGCCAGCAGAGCTCCCTTAGCAGTCAGTTTAGCACTTATTCATCTCCGTTGCCATAGCAAGATGTCCTGCACATAGATGGAAACAGGGAGAATTAGAGAAAGAAAATGACTTATTTATAACGGAAATGTATTGGAAAAAGCTTCCAATGTCCTGCATTCTATTACAATCGTCTATAGACATGGTAGTGTTTTTTTTTTTTTTTTTGATTATTTATTAGAGGCAATAAGACTATGCATTATGACTATTCGATTTGGGTGAAATAACATGTGTAGAATGAGACACAACATAGAACCCCTGCATATGAAGTCGGTCTCGAAGAGCTCTTTTGAGGCAGATGTAGATTTTTAAACTCATGCAATATTCGTTTACAGGTTTGGAAATCCCAGTGGATTGTGAATGTCAAAAAGTTTTGCACTGTCACTCAACCGACAAGCCCAGAAAATATGTCTGGAACTTAACCAAACTGTTTTAACCATCAATTAAATTTTATTTGTATAGTGCTTTTAACAATGGTCAAGCAGCTTTACACAATCAAAAGAAAATATGGAAATGTGAGAAAATATGTATGAATCAAAATGATCAGATTGGCCCTGATTAGCAAGCCGACAGCGACTGTGGCAAGGAAAAAATACCTGATATGACAATGGAGAGGAACCGGACTCAACAGGGAACCCTTCCTTATTTGGGTGATAACAGATAGCAGGGATTGTTGTGCAGTCACACTGTGTGTTACGCAGCTGGACGTTTAACATAACAGTCGATATCTTTAAGTTAATATGGAGTCCAGTTCTTTATTGGAGGTTTAGGTCGATTGTAGGAAGTTCTAGTCATGAACTATTGAGCAACTGTTGTCACAAGTCCTCAGAGAACAAGAACAGCCGTCTGCATCAGCCAAGGCCAGGACCGTCTTCATGGTAAAGTGAAACTGTCCCCAGTTACCACACGCATCCCAGGCAGACCACAAATCTGCAGCAGTTACATGATGCTGTCATTTAAATATGGACTTAAATCTATATGGAATATTTCTACCATGAGTTAAGGCAGTTCTAAAGGCAAAAACCCAGTACAAGCAAGATGTATTGTAGTAAGGCAGTGACTGGGTATATATAGAATTGGAAGTATTACAATAATAATAATAATAATAATAATAATAATAATAATAATAATAATAATAATAATAATAATAATAATAATAATATGTAGTATAATTTTTTACATTTTATTCTGTTTGTAATAACTTATCCAGTGGCCAAAGAATGTGAATATCCATTAGTGCTTTCAGACTTAAAGATTGAGGTAAAAACACAGGCAGAGCAACAAACTTATATAGTAAACTAGACTAGAATGCATATAAACTGTTGCAGAAACATAGTAAGTAATAAATATTAAAAACATGATTTCCACCCAGGGAATGTAAACAGATGGCTCAGTAGCTAATGTGGGAGTGAAAGACTTTTTCACACTCTCTATGGTGTTAAGTTGGTATGTAAGGTGTACATGACTTTTGGCTTAATATCAGGTACATTCTTTGGCAATGCAGAGTCAACAATGCAGTGCAGTGTGAAAAGAGACCTTCCGATCCACTAAATACTGAATACACCTCCCGTGTTCAGCAGCACTGGTGACCTCTTCATATAGTCAGAATAAAAATCTACATCATATTTATTCAATATTCTATTAACACTTATAATTTGTATTACTTAGAAACATTCCTACTACTACAAGCTTTTTCCAGTACAAGCCGTGTCACTATGAGTGAATTAATGATTTTTTCCCCATGTTGTTATTAAATGCTTGAGGCTTCCTCCAAGGTCTTCATAATTTAGACTGAAGCTCTTTCTATGAAAGTGAATGACGCATAAATTATGATTGCTAAACTAAATAGCCAATCAGAATTTGGCTTACCTTTGGGGTACCATTAGGGGGTGCATGCTGTACCTTGATTGGCATGTCGTTACGTCTTTACCAGGAGCGTACATACAGATTGTCTAGATTTTCACAAGTAGAGTTCTCACAAGTACAAACAAATTTGAGACAGCCAAAGATTTTGCAGCCAGTTAGTTGTGACATTGTGAAACTTCTCTTTGATAGCTAGTCATTAAGTACTGGCTGGTTGGGAGTGAGAAATTTTTTGACCTTTTCTGTTTTGAAATTAGTTTTCATCTGAAATTCCTAGAAAATTGCCAATACTTGCATTTGAATTGTTTGTTGCTTTAGTCGGTCATGTTTTGCGTGTCCTCAGCCGATGGTAATAATAGTGTTTGTTCAGATATTATTTGGAAAAGAATAAAGCTTGACTGAAAACTGATTACTATTGTTCACCAGGGGTATCACTCACTTGCCCGCTCCTTCTCTACAACACTTATCTCGTACAGGGTTGAGTAAGGCCTGCAGCATGGGGTACACTCTGGATGGGGCAGGATACACCCTGGGCAGAGTCCCAGTCTATCACAGGGCACAAGAATGCACACAGTCACACACTATGTGCAACTTTGGAAACCCACCAAACACAGGAAGAACATGCAAACTCCATGCACGTAGACCCAAAAGCAGGATTCGAACCCTCAACCCTGGAGGTGCAAGGCCTCACCAGGGTATCATTCAAAATATAAAGAAAATGGAGAGGTCTTGTGGGAGGCCAGATTTGCCAGGTGCCCAGGAACCACAAGCCTGAGGAAAGCTACATTAATTGTAAGTGAAACCAGAGACAGAGCAACAAACCAGGCACTGAGCATTTAGAAGAACAAATGACATTTGAGAGCTCTGGTAGTGAGCCACATTCTATCCCAAGGATTCTCACTTCACTAACATTCTTCATATGACTGTTGGTATTGGAGCGGTGTCCATAAATAGACATGGACTGCTTCCCATTCATGTTTGGTTTGGCAGGACCAGTCAATGACCACAGATGCTTCTGCCTGATGGGAAAAAGAGAAGATATCCCAGTACACATTGAAATGGAGAATTTTGGATACATTTAGTGTATGAAAGACATTTTGCACAGTCATATTGCCATCTTGTGAAAGTGGATGCATGATTTCTACCTAAATCTCCGGTATGTTCTCAAAACCTATTTGTTACATTGATGGCAAGAACATATTTTCACCAGTTTCTCTGAAAAAGCCAACCATACTGTGCCTAATAATAATGGTACTGGTGGGTGCACACACTACTGCAGTAGTAGTATCCCGTTGCCAACAGGGGAGACAAATCTGCTTCTATACTGTCTATATACAATCTTGATGGAGTGCCCCAGGTTTACTAGGTTTAGACCTAGTGACAAGAACCAATAATGTGTTATCATCTGGCAACATAAGAATACAAAAGGGAAGGTCTTTACAAAGCATTTTAACTTGCAAAATTTAAATTCTTCTAAAAAAACGAGGTTATAGTTACAGGGTGAACAAACGTTTTGCGTCCAAGTTCTAACATCGTTGGCATCTGACTTGAATGGTTTGTAACAGCACATGAGATAGTGAGGGGGAAAAAAACACTTAACTAAACCCCCAAAGTTGAAAGGGGATGTGAAATACACGCGTATGTCACATCCCAGAAAGTGATAACTAATTAGACTATTAGTTCTAATGAGGGAAGGTCAATTAAAATCTAATGGGGACCACAGTGTGTCATCATGTATTATTAAAATGGGTGCTTTGGATAGATAAAACTTTCACTCAGCTCAACACCGGCTATAATTAAAGTTCAGTGTCCAAAGTGTTATTAAAACCTGAAAGGATTATGCAAAACTGTTAACCTTGTTAGAAAAAAAAAAAAAAAAAAAACAAGAAAAACCTTTATAAAAGGGCATTTAGATGGTTGGTGAAGGTGCATGGCAAACAAAAAATCGACACCAGAAATCATAGCTATGTTTAATAGTGAAAGCCCAAAGGACTGGGAGAGTGAGAAAGGAAGCACATGAAGCGATCAAGCATAGTGCCCAGTGTACACGTATAATATATTTGTTCATATGTAGGCATAACATAGTAAAATTGCAGGAGGAGCAAGAAATCTATGACTAAGTGCTTCAGGTAACATTTATTTAGTAAAACACTTAAATTAGTGCTACTTTGTATGAATATTTGCTCATTTTTATCATGCACTGTTGTTTAGTTTATTAAGAATATTCATATTTTCTTAACTTGAGACCTCATCACAGACACACAGCTTACCTGTTACGTTCAGTCTAATCCCAGGATTTGATTCAGTCTAGAACATTCTCATCAAGATAAGAGCTTCTCAAGGTCATGTGTAGGCAGCAACCCACTATTCATCAACATGACCTCAGACTGGCCTTGGGATAAAAATAACTTGCAATTAGGATGCTTTGTCAGTAGGTGAGCAGATTTAACTTTTATTCATTTTAACTGCTTAATATATGTAATTCCTTCACTCCATTTTCTCTACTCAGACGCATAGTAAACTTTAAACTTAATTTTTTTTTAATGCAATGAAAGCAGTGGTAAAAGCATGATATTTGAATGTGTAATTAATTTAAGGCACCAAAATAGATTTGGTTGGTATTACAAATTATATTTCTTTGATGGAAAAAAGGTACCTTTTGCTGGATGTCAAGTGTCAAGTGCTTAAATATTAAGATCAGTTTGATCTTAAATATTGATTACACATTTTGTATTATTCATGTTTAAGTCTGTAAAATTACAGCTATTGTTTACGAGACACTTTTGCAAATTTGAAAACAATGCTTTTTAAAAAGGATTTGTTTTTCTTTTAGACCATTATGTGCTCATGGTATGTTTATTATGGATGCTTAATATGCAAAATTCACTTTTCTGTCATTTTTTGACATTTTGATAGGCCCCAATACAATCAAAGACACAAAGATTTTTTTTCCCCTTTAAAAAAAATTGTATTGGCAAAAACTTAAAAAGCCAATTACATTTCCCCCCTGTTGTGACCTCATACTGTATAAGCAATACCTTCACCTCAGCTTGTTGCTGAGCTCTGCTGTTCTTTGGTGCTTTATCTGAAGGGTATTTCAACTGAAGCATTAATGCACACACTTATATAGAACCTTTAAATATAGAACCTTTAATTTTACTAATGGTGTAGCAAATTATAAAAATTGTCTGAGGTAGTAGAAATTGTCCAAAGACCTGTCAAAAAGAGCTTCCGACTAAAAAGAAATTTTCCAGTTGATTTTTTTAATGTATTAAATAATTAAAGTTTCCATTAAATACATAAGTACATCCGGCATAAGAAAATGGTGTGGAATAGCTGGTATATACAGTATTTACTTGTGGTCAACTGCAGCGTCTGTAACATTTAAAAAAAAGTTACATTTCTTTGGTAGAAGAAAATCTTGTTGAATGTAAATATGTAAGTATGTCCTGTGACCTGGGTTGCTAGATCTGTGTGACAAAAGCAGGTCAAATGATCTGAAATTTTCCCATATCATTTGAACAATTAAAAGAATAAAATTAAATAATAAAGAATTAATCTATAATTCATAACAATATGTAAAATAGTTGACGATCAATATCAACTCTATGATATAATAACATACTCTATGACAATGAGCTATTATAGCATGAACACTTGCAACAGTGTGTTTAAGATGTACGTCACAGAGAAGGCAAGGCAAGGCAAGTTTATTTGTATAGCACATTTCATACACAATGGTAATTCAAAGTGCTTTACATAAAAGAGAAGAAAATAATCATAAAATGAAATAGAAAACAATGGCAATAAAACTTTTTAAAGATTTTTTAAAAATTTGATTTAAGATTAAAATAATAAAACTTTTTAAACAAATTAAAATTTGCACAGAAATATGAGACCATTTATGAGACAGAAGTACGAGACCATGTGATGCTGGTCATGTGTCATTGGGACAAATCTTTTTTTTGAGTTACAGGACAGAGGTCTGGTAGTAACTTAGTTTGACAGGACTTTTGCAGACATCAAATTCATTCATTCAAGAATTCTCTTTACCATTCATCCTGTACTGGGTGTTGGGAAGACTGGGTTTTTTTTTTTGGAATATTCCTTGCAAGAACAGTATCGTCAAGTGCATTCGCAAAACCATGATGAAACTGGCTCTCATAGACATCATCGAAGGAAAGCAAGACCAAAACTTAACTCTGCTGCAGAGGAGAAGTTACCAGCCTCAGAAATCACCATTTAACAAGCAGCACGTCAGATTAGAGCCGTTATGAGGCTATACAGAGCATAAGTAGCAGGCACTAAATCAGGAATGGCCATGGAGGTAGAAGGCGATCCCAAACTTTTGAGCGGTAGTGTACTGTAAGTGATGCACTGGATGCACATACAGTAATGCTTGCGCAATATTACAGCATGTTTTTCCATAAGAGGTAAAATATGATATTTTTGTGGAAAATATTTAGATTAAATATACTTATTATCAATATTGAATGTATTAGTATTAACGAAATTATAACTCTAAAATGACTCTTAGATGTTCAAATGTTGTCCAATAATGTTGAAGTTGACAAAATAAGGACAAAACTGGACATTCCTAATGCCTTGAGGTAAATGCCTTTTTTTAAAAAAAAAACTTTTTTATTATTTATTATACAAAGGTTCTACCCTTTGTGTACCTTTAAACCTATCCTGGAAAGAAAAGTGTGTTTCTGCATGCACAGTGTTAATTTCTTTGGGCTCTTATGGCATTTTTATACATAAAAGGACACATAAAAATGTCTCAAATATCTGTCTTCAAGAAAAGCGTCAGTGGTGCCTAATTGCACTAAACTTGATGTGATTGTGTATTGTCCCTAAAATGACACTTCCACTAAAACATCCATTATTCTCAGCCTCTGCACATTAACCCAGTCCTTACATCTGCACGGTAGCATAGTGAAATTGACGTCATGAAAACCCACACATAGCGCAATCTCCAAGAGAGAAAACATGAGCAGATGGTGGGTTTCTGTATGCTGCCTTATCCAGGCTTAAGATGGGCTTCTCCTATCCCATGAGCTCTTATGCACACAGCGACACATTCAGCCAGTCTTGGCAACCATTGCCTTGACATATGGAGTGGATGGAGAAAACCCTGCATCTTTGTGAGGCGGTAACAGAATGACAAATCCTTCCTCCTGTTCTGAAGGTCAGACTCGCTCCGTGGGAGATGATAGCTTAATTAATTCTATTAAAAAACATTCCTCCTTCTCATCAGCCAATTGTCCAAAATCCAACGCACTGGTGGCAGGGTAATTCACTTAAGAGCTTTTGGGATTTGCCATTAAATAATCATTATGGTCACGTTCTGTATGTGCATTCGTGCATCTTGCTTCACATCAGCGACAACCCAAAGCAGCATCTGGACTTACACAAGGAGGATGTCCATCGCTACCCAGTCATGCAGAAAGTAAACAGGCAACAAAATCTATTTACTTCCTACCGGCACCACATCCATAACAACCAAACTGATAAAGATAGTTTATCGCTGTTCTTGAGCTAAATTGGACACTTGTTTTGGCCATCTTGTGCCACCATCAATGTTTTACCCATTTGTTAAACTGAACCATAGAAACGCGATTTTAAGATTCGTAGCTATTTGTCTCTGGGACATTCACCATTGAACTGACAAAGTCTCTGTAAAATCAAAAGCTTTTCTAACTCTTTCAAATCTAAGCATGCTTAAATTACAATTAGAAAAGAGGGCAACATGTAGTAGGCATAATAATGTCACCAAAATTTGGTGCATATGTTTTTATAACACTATTTCTAAACAAACTGGCCTGCAAATCACAAGTCAATGCACAAAAAAATATCCATCCATCCACTTCATGAGGCCCTGGAACCTATTGCGCGAACTCAGTTCACGAAGCAGGTTGCACCCTGGATGGGGGTGCCAAAAGTTTCTACTTTTGACATGTGATTTAAGGTGATTTAGACAGGCTTGCATTTTTTTTCATGAAAAAAAGGATTTCCATTTATCCACCCTACTTCAGCCCAGACATGTGAGGAAGATGAGAGATTGTTGCATGCAGGGAGGAGTAGTACTTGCCAGATATCCCTACAGCTCCTTTAATGTTGCTGTAGGTCTCTTGGCAGCCTCCCTGAAAATGTTCTTCTTGTCCTTTCATCTTATTTAGAGGGACATCCTGTTGTTAGTAATGTGACTGTAGTGTTTCCTCTCCATGTTGATGATGGCTTTCACAGTGTTCCATGGTTCCATCTTTTGAAAATTCATCTGGCCCTGAGTCATTGTATAATTTATGGTACATTCCATGATGATGATAAGTGTATTTATCCTAAATATTTTCCTCAAAAAGATCATACTTTATTTCTTAAAGGAATATTATGTGCATCCTCATTCACTCATTGTCTATATCGCTTTATCCTGTATACAGGGGTCACAGGGGGTCTGGAGCCTATCCCAGGAGACTTACTATAGGGCACAAGGCAGGGTATACCCTGGACAGGGTGCCAATCCATCTCAGGGCACACACATACACACTCATTCACACACTATGGGCAATTTTGGAACACCAATTAGCCTAATTTGCATGTCTTTGGACTGTGCAAGGAAACCAGAGTAAACAGTGGGAACCCACCAACCACCATTCAATCTCCTCTGTTGCATACAATTTTAAAATACTGCGTTGTGTTTTCATTTTTTATTTTATTTATTTTTTTTTACAAAAATGTTATTTATAATAGCTTATATAATTGTTATTGGGTATATTAGTTTACAGTCAATTATGTCACATACACTGTAATGCTTTGCAGATTCTTTATGATTTTAATAAAATAATTTGTTCAAACAATACCACTGACGTTTTGGCTCGAAATAAGGAAATGGTTAACTATATCATCTAGTCAGGATAATAAAAAAAAATAATGTTGTCTTTTAATGTTTAAGCTTTGCAAGATTTGTTACTCTAATATAACTTACTACATTTTTGTGCTACTTTACTTGTACCCCAATTTATAGAATGACTCACCCCTCTCCTCACTCATATTTCTGTATTTAATAAATGATATCCTGTACATATTTTGTGAGCTGTTTATGAACCATGGCTTTGGCAGTCAGATAAAACCAAAATGATGTCAACAAAACCTTAGACTGCTGATCGTTATTGTGCATAATCATGAGCTTGAATGTGATTGGTTAATTTTGAGCACACTCTCAGACTCCATTATAGAAGAGTGTGCATACTTATGTAACCAGCTTATTCAAAAAGGTGTTGTAATCTCAAGTCTGGGTGTCATTTTTACCCAAAAAAGTCATCATGTCCTTGATTGTATATAATTATACAGCACACAATTATGGTATTTTTGAAACTTGTCAGGAAACTCGAGGTTCTAAACAGCGAAATTGTTCAGCTGATTGCCTGTTGGTTGATGTTGAAATCGGCCTCGCTGTCTGCGGTGATTGGAGTGAATGGCAAGTCATTAGCACAAGCGTTTACAAGATGCTGCATGATAAAGAGATCTGCTCATCATTCACAGGATTGTAACAGCTTTTCTACATTTACTTACTTTACTGATGTCCAAGCAAGCTTTTCTATTTCTTAAACTGGAGTCCATCATCTGTTGTCACATTTTGTAGACAGATTTGGTTAGGAAATGTGGATAAGTCTTGCTATTTTTGGATAAGAAGCAGTTATTTTTTAAATAACATAACAGCTTCCCAAACCAATAGTTAAATTACAGTATACAGTCATTCTCAAAATTTAGTACCCCCTCTTTTAATGTGTTTTTGTTTGAAAACACTCAAATCTGATCATAATGGGTCTTGGTATTAGGCAAATAAAACCTCAGACAAGCAACGACATAAAAAAAATTTCACCATGCAATTATTTATTTCAAATAAATTAAACATTAAGTCAAAAAGGAAAACAAAAACATGTGGGCAATACTAAGTACACCCTTACTGCTTCCCTAGGATTTAAGGGGGTAATTTCCAACGAGGTGCTGCTAATCATCAGCCTTTAATTAACTGATCATCAGCTGATCAGGTATGCAAAAGTATTGGCAGTTTTCTGGTCTGGAGCATTCAGGTGTGTGCTAACACAACGCCAAGAGGGAAAACCATAAGCAACGGTCTTAGAGAAGCAATTGTTGAGTTCAACATTCTACAGTGAGAAAAATTATTCACAAGTGGAAACCCCAGTACATACTGTAACCCCAGTACCAGAAGGTTAGGACTGTGCAATGCTCAGAGAAATACAAATACCAAGAGGCCTCACTGAGCATGTTACTGCAAGTGTTAAAGTCAATGACAGCACAATTAGAAGAAAACTGAACAATTATGTTTTGTTGGAAGTTCACAAAACTGAATCTGAACAAAGCACAAAGTGGAATGGGCCAAAATTCCTCCACAGCAATGTGAAAGGCTGATAAAGTCATACAGGAAACAATTACTTATATAAGTTATTGCTGCTAATGTGGATCTCCAAGCAGTACTTAGTAGGGTCCACATTTTTTTTCTTCTTTTTTTTGGTTAAATTTTGCTAAAGAAATAATGGCACAGAGCCAAAAATGCTATTTGTTGTTGTTTGGGGT
Source organism: Clarias macrocephalus (assembly GCA_011419295.1). Lineage (NCBI taxonomy): Eukaryota > Metazoa > Chordata > Actinopteri > Siluriformes > Clariidae > Clarias > Clarias macrocephalus. Next base: position 43,131 of record JAAGKR010001348.1, read on the forward strand.
ATTGCCTAATACTGAGACCCTCTATGATCAGAGGATTGTTGTTACATATTTATATATATATATATATATATATATATATATATATATATATATATATAAAAAAAAGAAATAAAAAAACCCATCAAGAACCAAACAAAAAAGCATATGATTAAAAGTGTGTGTGTGTGTGTGTGTGTGTGTGTGTGTGTGTGTGTGTGTGTGTGTGTGTGTGTGTGTGTGTGTGTGT